>JAVJIX010000245.1:775000-855000 GCA_036785185.1 Paratrypauchen microcephalus | reverse complement strand
CATAGTTTGACATAGTTTGACATAGTTTGACATAGTTTGACATCTCTTTGACATCTCTTTGACATTTGACAGCTCGAAGCGCAAAGCGAGAGACAAAGGAACCGATACGGCACCTCAAACATCCGGCACAATACAACCCAGACAAAGAGACGGTCAAAAGAATAAAAATGAATGGATAAAGACTCACTTTGCGCAGTGTTCACGGTGAAAGACCCCCCGAGGAAAAGGATGAGTAAAGACAGGGACATTATCGGGCCACCAGCCATTAGCTACTAGCTACAATACACGGCGCATCCCCGGCGGAAAAGGTCACTGTCCTTTTTCCAATCAGCGGAAACGGTATTTTGACAATGAAGGCAATTTACGGCAAGATAGATAGATGGATAGATAGATAGATTTTATTGATCTCACACAGGAGAAATTTACTTGTCACAGTAGCTCCAGGTAGGGACAGTTTGAACAAGAAGACAGGTACATGCAGGCAAAAATGGCATAAAGATAAATAATAATAATAAAATGAGTAATAAATAATAATAATAATAATAATAATAATAATAATAATAATAATAATAATAGATAGATAAAGATAAAAAATGTAATAAATAATAAATAAATAAATTATACATCAAAAATAAAAATAAGTATGTAAATAAATACTCAAATAAATAAATTAATGTATTATATTATGTATTAAAAATACATAATATATAAAAATAAATAAATAAGAAATTAAAAGTGAGTCTAAGAACTTTTTGCGGCAACTGTAGAACTTTAAAAAAAAATACGTTTTTGTTAGGTTGTTAACTCCACGTGGATTTAACACCAAAATGTCCCCGACGTCCATTACAGAGGACATGTTACACACATGAGGAATAAAAATAAAATTAACAAAATGCAAATGCTAAGGTGTTAATTTACCTCCAAATAGAAAATAATAATAATAATAATAATAATAATAATAATAATAATAATACCTGTCACCCCACAACTTCTCTTACTATTATACACCAGCATCATACAACCCATCCTTCTCTACTGCTCCCCCGTTACTTCAATATGCTCTCCATCACCAACAGAAACAAACTCACCACAGCTTCCAAAATCATCAATCGGCCCATCACAGACCTCTCACATTTTAACAATAAATCCATCACACGTATGGCCCGGACAATTATCAGAGACTCAGATCATCCATTCAGACCCTCCAGGAATTCGCGATGTTGCGATTTGCAACTTCAACGCAACTTCAGCCAATCCCTGTGAATTCAGGGCGGTGTTGCAATTTTGACCAATCACCGCAACTTTTCCGCAATTTTTACTAATTTTGACCAATCATTGGCGACGTATTGAACGCCGACCAACTTCCTTCTGTGTAGGAGACATAACTGAGATGAGGTGCACGGTGCGTTTGTGTGTGTGCGGCAGAGGCGGTGGGTCACGTGAGTGTGGGTGTGTGCACGTACGGAAGTGTGTGCGTGTAAAAGCGCGCGCTCACCTGTCACACAGAGGAGAGAGTCAGTTTTGGGGTGTAGCCGTATTTTTTTGTTGACCGCAAACCTTTCATTCATCTTTCACGTTAATCTGTTCATCCTGCTGGTTTTCATGAGTTCCATTTCATCCTGCTGCGCTGTCATAGCTGTGTGCACTCTTTTTGTAATAAATGCACGTCGAATTGCGTGTGTCACACTCTCAAAGCGTGAGACTTGAGAGCCCTGAGTACAAAACGCATATCTGGATCTCAGCGTATCTGTCACCACAGCCTCCTCTTTGCGCGTCACAAATCTGCGAGCCATAGGACCCAACCTCATATTCTCGGCGGCTAAAAGGTTTGAGTTTGGAAGCCGCAACATTCTGCTTTACTTCCGTGTGACGAAACAAAACTGCGGCCGTGTCCCAGTTCCCAGAGCGCACTGTGGGTGCCCGATGTGGGCGGAAGTACCCGATGTGAGCTCTGTGTGTTCTGCACAATGACGCACAATGACGTATCATGACGTATCATGACGTATCATGACGTATCAGGAAGAAGGAGGGTTTTCCTGCCCGATCCGGGCTTTTTTTTTTGATCATTTATTTTATTTACGACAGACACGTATTTTGACAACGAAGGCAATTTTCGGCATGATAGATAGATGGATAAAGATTTTTAAAAATTAATAAATAAATAAATAATAGATAAATAAATTATACATCAAAAATAAAAATAAGTATGTAAATAAATACTCAAATAAGTAAATTAATGTATTATATTACGTATTAAAAATACATAATATATAAAAAATAAATAAATAAGAAATTAAAAGTGAGTCTAAGAACTTTTTGAGGCAACTGTAGAACTTTAAAAAAAAATGTTTTTGTTAGGTTGTTAACTTCACGTGGATTTAACACCAAAATGTCCCCGATGTCCATTACAGAGGACATGTTACAACATGAGGAATAAAAATAAAATTAACAAAATGCAAATGCTAAGGTATTAATTTACCTCCAAATAGAAAATTTAAATAGAATAATAATAATAATAATAATAATAATAATAATAATAATAATAATAATAATAAAATCTATAATAAAATCTATAAAAAAAGATAGATAAAGATACAAAAAGATAGATAAAAAAAGATAGATAAATCACACGAGACAACCACCCTGAGGTAATCTGCAGACAGAGCCGTAAACCGACTGCAAGGAACGAATCGGGCACTGTCGTGAAACCCGTACAACAAAACACAAACTGCACATGTGCGAACACAGAGCCCACATCAGGTACTTCCGCCCACATCGGGTACCGACACGCACAGCTCGGAGCGCGGCCCGAAGGGGCCTCAGACTGCAGTCAAGTCGGTGCACACTTGCTCAGCCCCGACTGCAGTCTGCGGACCGCTTAACGACTGCGGTCTTCGGACCGCGTGTTAAAGGTCCCATGGCATGAAATTTTCACTTTCTGAGGTTTTTGAACGTTAATGTGAGCTCCCCTACCCTGTTTAGCCCCCCCATGGTTAAAAGTTGCGAAATGTCTAAACTGAGCATTTGCGATCCTTTTCTGCGTTAGAAAAAATCAGAGCTCAAACGGGCGATTTTGAACAAGGAAACTTATTGACGTCAGATCGAAAAAAGAAATGCAAATGCAGTTCCACCCCCGTCTGTCTGTACTCAGCGTCTCTGTAAATCACGCCCAGAGAGTTTGGACTGCGAATGCGCTAGGCAATGCGAAATGCGTTTTTTTATTTGCCTGGAGGCACGTCCGAGTGTTTCTAGGCTCGGAAGTCCTTTATCTGAGCCTCTGGACCTTTGAACAGCAGTGGTTTAATTTTATTGTATGTGGAAATGTGTTTATTTTTCAATGGAACACTTCAAATCTCTACCCCCGTGCAAAAACACGGAAATGGATCAGCTGAGAGCCGAGAGTTTGGCCACGCCCCCACCCTCTACTATAGGCCATCTCTTTTCCTCCTCATTTGCATTCAAGCAACAACGCCCATTATGGAGTGTTCAGAGAGAGAAAAATTACTCTCTCATCTTATCTCTGTTTCTCATGCACTGAGTGTTGATTTTGAAGAAGAATTCATTTACAGTATTAGGGAACCATTAAGGAGCCATATAAAAGCATCAAGAAGTACCATGTCATGGGACCTTTAACTGCGCATGGGACAAAAAAGAAGTGGGACAGCAGTCGTCATGCCGGTGTACTGTCGAAATGTGTGACGCACATGCCCTTCGGGCCACGCTCCGAGCTGCTCTGGGAATTGGGACACGGCTTCTAATGGCAAAGAAACATGTCTGCGGCGCCATTTGCCCACAAAAATAACAGCAAAAGACCGAAACAGTTCCCCTCCTAGTAGTCATTTATTTTGGATGTTGGTAAGGTTGTTTTAGGACCATATCTGTGATCTCTGTGTCTTTGTATTATTCTTTGTCAGTAATAACTCAGTATTCAAAATATTACTCAATTTTAATGACAAAATGCGAAAATCGCAACTATTTATCGCAACTTTCACTTCCTCCTGCAACAAAATCGCAACAAAAACCTTAAAAGCACCGCAACTTTCATCACAACTTTTTGGAAAAGCTCCCGCAAATTTAGGCATTTTAGCCCGAAACAATCACAAAAAATGCCCGTGAAATCCTGGGGGGTCTGTCCATTACATCACCACTTCTGCCTGTTGCCCTCTGGCCGCAGGTACAGAACACTGAGGTGGAAGCGGGTACGCTTCAGTAAAAGCTTTGTGTCCTCTGCCATTGCCGCACTTAATAATAATACAGTGGTACCTCACCTTACGAAATTAATTCGTTCCAGAAGTGGTTTCGTAACGTGAAAAATTCGTAAGTTGAGTAGCTATTTCAATGGAAAAAGCCTGATTCGTTCCAAGGTTTTTTTTTTAATAGTGTAACATTTTTTATAGTGTAACGTTGTGTTCCTGGCGGGCTAAGAGACTAGACCAGGACTAAAAGAATGTGGAATAAACCAGGTCTGGCCAGAACTAAACCTGGATTGGACCTGTTATTATTATAACATGGCAGTGCCGTTGGAGGAGCGCGGTGCTCGTGTCTCCGCCCCTTTAAGAGGCCAAGAAAGACGCTCTTTCAGCGGGAATAAGAGCGGGGCGGGGCGAGCTCTGCTTCTATCTGACCTCCAGAGCCGGGGGGCTGACACTGTGAGCTAACAGGCCGCTCTATCAGCGGGCAAGACCGCGGGGTCTCACTCGGGGTGGGCTCTGGTTCTATCTGACTTCCAGAGCGCGGCGCACACTGTGAGCTGTGAGCCGCGCGTGCTCGGCCCCGAGGAGGAGGCACGCGGCGCCGCAGCTCCATCCCGCAGCCCCGGTGTAGAGCGGCCTTGCGCCGTATGGACGTTTTGATCCTTCGATGTCGGCTCTTCCTATCATTGTGACGCAGAATTCACCAATTCACTAAGGGAACGTGAGCGGGGTTTAGACCATCGTGAGACAGGTGAGTTTTACCATACTGATCATGTGTTGTTGTGTCTCCGCTTCCATCGCACGTTCGGCGGCGCTATATTGAGCCGTGTCCCCCCCAACACATTCCATTGAAAATCTATGAAAGTTCGAGTGTTTAAACGAGAGAGAAATCTGAGAAAAAAGTGTAGAATGTGTGTGGTGAGGCATTTACAGCCCTAAAACATGTAGAACAATTGCCAAATACAAAGTTGTCCTACCTCGTGGACCTCTCCCACTGCGGGACACCTCTGGAACCTAACCCGTGTGTGTTGATAAAGTGTATTTACGTTTCAGGCGTGCATCTGAGCGCGCATTAATTGAATTTTTGAGATTTGTTGTTTTTAAAGTGCTTTATAAATAAAGTTGGATTGGATTGGAGATTTCGCGTTTCATAACTTGAAATTTCATTCGTATCTAGAGACCAAAATTTGACGTGAAGGCGTTTCGTAACTTGAAATTTTCGTTTGTTGGGTCATTCGTAAGGTGAGGTACCACTGTAATATGTAACCATCCTATCCACTCCTCACTTGCATGTGTGATGTCCTGTGTGTAATGTCTCTGTCTGTCTGTAATGTCCTGTCTCTGTCTCTCTCTATGACTTAACCCTGTAGTGTCTTAAAACTACAAATCCCATTTGTCTGTCCGCGCATGCGCAGCGCAGTGGCCCCTGAACGCGAACGGTAAATGCGCACCAACTTTTCATACCATCCATTACAGACTTAAAACAACCACGTTCACCTTTTATAAACGATCTGTGCTATAGTATGATTCCTAAAGCTGTACACAAATTCAATAAAACAATTATAAAAGCAACGAAGAAAAAAAGAGCAAACAAGAGCCACAGGTCTACTTTGTTTAGGCTGCCACAAGAAACGAGCATTCAAAACATGATTGAAAATGATTAGGCAGTAGTTTGATGTTGATATTACTGTGATTATGACAGGCTGTATGGGCCTGTTTGTCGCAGTAAAACAAAGTGGTGTCCAGATAAACGCGTCCTGTCCCCGCTGTGTGCGCCTCTCCGCGGTGCGTTACGGTAGTGGTGCTGATGTGGGATGAGTCAGGCTAATGATGCTCCCGCTGCCATTTCATCTGCAGCAGCCCGAGCCGCGAACACTGACTCCACGGGATCCCCCTTTTCCACAGACCGGCCCGGCTCCACAGGCACCGCGCGTCGCTCCGTCTCACGCGTAAAGACGTTTGTTCGGGCTCGGGTTTTTCCCCCGTTACGGCGCCGCTTTGCCGTTTTGCACCTGCTCCGGACGACAGCGGCGACTGCCCGGGCCTAGCGCAGCCTGTTGTTTTCGCCCCTCGTCCACTCCCTCTTTCTCTTTTTCGGCTTTGTCACGGTTTGGGGGGGTCGGTTTTAACGGGAAAACTACGGTGCCATGACGGAGCCCGTGTCCACCGAGCGCTAACGAAGAGGACCACGGCGTGACCACGTAAGAGCTCTGCACATTTCGGACACAATAGCAGCGTTTACACTTTGGGAGCTGGGTTTAGCACGCTCTGGCACGGAGGGGATTAGAAGAAAACGCGTGGGCTTTGGACACGCAAAACATTACGAGACATTTTGTACTGTCCACTGTCCAAAGCGTTTAGAACAAATAGGTCAAAGGGATATTTTAAACACGTATCCACGTCTGGACTGGGACAAAAAAAATGGCCCTGGCATTTTTGGCTTAGACCAGCCCCTCATAATTAGTTCAGACCTGATTTAGACCTGATTAGTCCTGGTTTAGTCCTGGTTCAGACCTGGTTTAGTCCTGGTTTAGTCCTGGTTCAGACCTGGTTTAGTCCTGGTTCAGACCTGATGTAGTCCTGGTTTAGTCCTGGTTCAGACCTGGTTTAGTCCTGGTTCAGACCTGGTTCAGACCTGGTTCAGACCTGGTTTAGTCCTGGTTTAGTCCTGGTTTAGTCCTGGTTCAGACCTGGTTTAGTCTTGGTTCAGACCTGATGTAGTCCTGGTTCAGACCTGATGTAGTCCTGGTTTAGTCCTGGTTCAGACCTGGTTTAGTCCTGGTTCAGACCTGATGTAGTCCTGGTTTAGTCCTGGTTTAGTCCTGGTTCAGACCTGGTTCAGACCTGGTTCAGACCTGGTTTAGTCCTGGTTCAGACCTGGTTTAGTCCTGGTTTAGTCCTGGTTCAGACCTGGTTCAGACCTGGTTTAGTCTTGGTTCAGACCTGATGTAGTCCTGGTTTAGTCCTGGTTCAGACCTGGTTTAGTCCTGGTTTAGTCCTGGTTCAGACCTGATGTAGTCCTGGTTTAGTCCTGGTTTAGTCCTGGTTTAGTCCTGGTTCAGACTTGGTTTAGTCTTGGTTCAGACCTGATGTAGTCCTGGTTCAGACCTGATGTAGTCCTGGTTTAGTCCTGGTTCAGACCTGGTTTAGTCCTGGTTCAGACCTGATGTAGTCCTGGTTTAGTCCTGGTTCAGACCTGATGTAGTCCTGGTTTAGTCCTGGTTCAGACCTGGTTTAGTCCTGGTTCAGACCTGATGTAGTCCTGGTTCAGACCTGATGTAGTCCTGGTTCAGACCTGATGTAGTCCTGGTTTAGTCCTGGTTCAGACCTGGTTTAGTCCTGGTTAAGACCTGATGTAGTCCTGGTTCAATCCTAAATTGTGGGCCGGTCTCTAAGTAAAAAAATAAACTTCGGCCCCTAGGACTGTCGGCCCACCAGGAAAATGCCCGGTATGCCCGATTACCAGTCCAGGCCTGCACGTATCGTATGAAATATTGACTACAACCTGCCTACATTACGAGTGGCATTCACACTGAAGAATTGGCAGTGATTTATGTGTAGTTTACGCATGAAAAATCTCATTAAATTCTATGTATTTCATGTATTCCTTAAAAGGGCCCATATTATGCAATTTTGTGATCTTTGTTATAATGTTTCCTCATCACAAACACACCTGGAAGTGTGTTTTTCTTTTTCATAACACACAAACTCTGCAGATTTAGGCTGGGTTCTTCTCTCAGAAAGAAAACACTGTTGCACCTTGTGATGTCATAATACAAGAGGGGCTCCCCTGTGTTTTTTAAACTCCATAGCACCTTCACTAGAATCATTTGGACAGTTTCAGCCCTGGAAATAAATTGAACTAAAGGTAAAAGGTAGCTAGTAGTGCTTGGTGACATCACAAGGTGGAAGAGAGCATTTTGAGCTTTGGAGATGTAGAAAGAGGGAAATTAGTTGAGATAGTTTCAGAATGATTTCAGTGTAGTGAGCTCCTCCCTGCAGCTAGATATAAACAGGGTCTAACCAGTACAATAACCAGAGCTGAAGAAGTCTCTCGGATGAGCGGCGAAACGTTTTCGACCAAACAAACTTTGTCCAGTTGACAAATTGAACTTCTCCTTTTATCATAGACAGACTAATCATAAAGGACGGAGGGAACAACATTATAACAGGACTTGAAGCTCACAAGAGTACATTTTGTGTAATAAAGGACAATAATAGATAATCAATAAAGGCAGCACAGTGGTTCCTCAACTTACGAAATTAATTTGTTCCAGAAGTGGTTTCGTAACATGAATTTTTCATAAGTTGAGTAGCTATTTCAATGGAAAAAGCCTGATTCGTTCAAAGGTTTTTTTTTATAGTGTAACATTTTTTTTATAGTGTAACACTGTGTTCTGCGTAGAGACTGTAGACCCAGGACTAAACGTGGACTATACCAGGTCTAGACCAAGGTCTAAACCTGGACTAAACCAGGACTGGACCAGGACTAGACCAGGACTAAACCAGGTGGATTAAAGCGCCGCGTACGGGTCTATTTCCGGTTTCGTTTCGAGTCACGGCTGAGGCGAGCAGCGAGGACTCCCCTCGGGACCGCACGCAGTCTGAGCGCATGAACGAGCGCATGCAAGAGCCGCGGTGGTCTAGTCCTGGTTTAGACCTGGTTCAGACCTGGTTTAGACCTGGTTCAGACCTGGTTTAGACCTGGTTTAGACCTGGTTCAGACCTGGTTTAGACCTGGTTCAGACCTGGTTTAGACCTGGTTTAGACCTGGTGTAGTCCTGGTTTAGACCTGATTTAGACCTGGTTCAGACCTGGTTCAGACCTGGTTTAGACCTGATTTAGACCTGGTTTAGACCTGGTTTAGACCTGGTTTAGACCTGGTGTAGTCCTGGTTCAGACCTGGTTCAGACCTGGCACGGTTTGAGCACGGGTCTCGTCCTCGCAGCCCCGCGCCGAGTCATGCTGCGCTATCACACGTGTCCGCACACGCACACACACCGCCCTCCCCCTTCCCCCCACACTTCACTATTAATAATTTTGTTGAAAATCTATGAAAGTTTGAGTGTTTAAACGAGAGACAAATGTGAGAAAAGTTTAAATCCAGTCTGAGGAAAAGTGTATAATGTTTGTGGCTGAGCGCACATTATTTGAATTTTTGAGATTTCGCGTTTCGTAACTTGGAATTTTCGTTTGTTGGGTCTTTCGTAAGGTGAGGTACCACTGTAATTAGAAAATTGATAGTGATAATAGAAACTAGGAGCCGTAGTGCGTAATTCTGTGTGTAAAAATGGGAAGTATTTACTGTCCATATGACCCTTTTTTCTGGTCTCTGTTCGAATGTTGTTTCCTCATCACAAACACACTGTACCTGGAGTTGTGTTTTGGTTCATTCACACAAACCCTGCATGTTTAGTCTCAGTTCTTATCTCAAACTAAAAATGCTCGATTCCACCTTGTGATGTCATGTGGTAATACAGGAAGTGCTCCACTGTTTTTTTAACCTCCATACACCTTCACTAGAATCATTTGGATGATTTCAGCCCTGGAATCGCCTGGAATCTCCACTGAACTAAAGGTGAAAGGGGCTGTTCACTTTCTTCATGACATCACAAGGTGGAACAGAGCATTTTGAGGTTTGGAGATGTACAGAGACTAATAATAAAGTTATTCAAACGTGTGTGAATGAAACAAAATCGGAGGTAACGACATTATAACACGGCTTAAAGTTCACAAGAGACAATTTTGCATAATAATATAGCACTTTTAAACCCTGACATGTTTTGCATTTGGGTCATTCAAATATTTTTATGGCTTACTCTGAAATGTAAGAAAGTATTAAATTACAAGACATTATGTTAATAGGTTGAATCATTAATATCATTTATTTAAGCAGACATATTTCTAACAAGTGACAGTAAAAGTAAAAGTTAGCATAGGCCTGTGTGTGTCGGTTTATTTACAATATGCAAACAGATTGTATTATGTGTTATCATATCCTCCTCTGAAGAAAAAAAAGTGTGTCTAAATTATTATTATTTAAATTTTCTATTTGGAGGTAAATTAACACCTTAGCATTTACATTTTGTTAATTTTATTTTTTATTCGTAATGTTGCACATGTCCTCTGTGATGGACGTCGGGGACATTTTGGTGTTAAATCCATGTCCAAGTCCAACGACCGAACAAAACCAAAACCAAAACAAAACCAACATTTCTGACAAACTTCTACAGTCACCTCAAAAAAATTTAATTTCTTATTTATTTATTTAGTATTTATTTATTTTTGTATCTATTTATTTAAGTATTTATGTATGTATAAATCTATTTATTTATTTATGTATTTAAGTATTTATTTATGTATTTAATTATTTTTATTTATATATATTATTTATTTTTATTTATTTATTTATTTATGTATTTATTTATTTATGTATTATTTTTTATTTTTATATATATTATTTATTTTTATTTATTTATGTATTTAAGTATTTTTATTTTTATATATATTATTTATTTTAATTAATTAATTAATTTGTATTATTATTATTTATTTATTTATTTATGTATTTAATTATTTTTATGTATATATATTATTTATTTAAATGTATTCATGTATTTATTTATTTATGTATTTAATTATTTTTTATTTATATATATTATTTATTTGTATTTATTTATTTATGTATTTATTTATGTATTTAATTATTTTTATTTATATATATATTATTTATTTTAATTTATTTATTTATGTATTTATTTATTTATGTATTTAAGTATTTTTATTTTTATATATATATATTATTTATTTTAATTTATTTATTTTGATTTATTATTATTATTATTATTATTATTATTATTATTAATAATTATTTATTTTTTTTAATCATAGTGCATCCACAAACTGGAGTCCATCTCAAAACACACAGACTGGTTATCTCAATGTCCACTCTAAAGGACACAAATGAATGGGCGGGTCTCAGGAGGATATATTTTGGAATATTTAAAGTTGTAGTGCGTAACATTTCGACCACCTGCTTGTCTCCATGAAAATGCTGTTGCTTTGTCCAGAATGTTCCACAGTGTAGATTAGAGCGGGTCACAGCACGACGCCACATTCCACTTCAGATCTGTGCAGAGTCGCCGCTTTTCACATGAGGAGTGATTGTATTTTTGAGCAACAGAAACACCCGTAATGAATAAATGCGAGATGGATATGTTTAAAGTCATACCATGGAACATTCCAGGGAACGCAATAACATCACGATGATCTGAAAATAAAAGTGGAGCTGCTGGAGATATGATTCACTGAAGTGATGTTTGCACCGAGCGACCACGCAATGTAACCCGACTCCACACGGACACATGGGGAGGGGGAGACGGAGAGGGATGGAGGGATAGGAGGAGACGACAGACGAGAGGAGAGAGGAAAGCAGGGCAGAGGTGAAGGAGACTGAGCATAGAGACAGACGATAAATGGATTGAGATGAAAAAGGAGAGACAGGGAAGAGGAGAAGAAATAGAGAAGATGATAAACAAGAGAAGCAGAGAGGCCAGATGAGTAGGGGAATGGAGAGAGAGTTGAGAGAGAAAAGCATCCTCTTTTTTAAACTATAAATAAATATATATCCTCCAGGGACCCGAAGAAAAAAAGTGTAAATTATTATTATTATTATTATTTGAATTTTCTATTTGGAGGTAAATGAACACTTTAGCATTTACATTTTGTTAATTTTATTTTTCTTCATATTTTTGTAATAGTGTTAAATCCATGTCAAGTTAAGCTAACCTAAACCTAACAAAAACATTTTTTCGGTCGGTTTTTCAAAAAGTTTTTAGACTCCTTTTTAATTTATTTATTGATGTTTTTGTTTTTGTTTTTTTTATGTTTTATTTAAATTTTTTATCCATTATTTATTTTATTTACTTATTTATGTATTTTATTTATATATATATTTGTATTTTTTAATGTATTTTATTTATATATTTTTGATTTTTAATGCATTATTATTATTCATTCATTCATTCATTTTCTTCCACTTTTCCATTTTCTGGGTCCAGCAGTCCAAGCAGTGTTCTGCTGCCCAGAACACAATGCACCAGCCCTCATGAATCCTCCCGCAGGTGGTGGGTCCACAGGAGGACGGCTCATGTCACAACGAGCCTTGATGTATCTTTTGTCATGGGGGCTACCAGTGTCCGCAGACACTGGGGGCAAGGTGGGGTTAAGTGTCTTGCCCAAGGACACAACGGCAGCGCTCATCTGTGGGAGCTGGGATCACACGCGGTCAACCGTTAAGAGCGGGATTTGAACCACCAACCCCTGGATGACTAGACGAGTGCTCTACCAACTGAGCTACTGCCGCCCCTATTATTATTATTAATTAATTAATTTTATTATTATTATTTATGTGTTGTGATAGGGCTCTGAAGGGGGAGTGACTTAGCACAGAGAGCAAAAAGGAACATGAAAAATGAAACTGAAACAAATTGCACATTTTAATACGTTGTTTTTGGCAACTGTAGCATTTTCAAAACAATAAAATGTCAAATGGTGATGTAAATATGTTACGTGTTAGCAGTTAATACCCCAGGGATGTGCAGTCGAGTAAATGTTACAACTTTTACCTTTAAATGTGCTTTGTTTTTCCCCCAGACTCCTTCACCATCCCACTTGGACTCACCTGGACCATAGTTGGACATCACCTGAACCCATCACCTGGACATGGAGGCGATCTGGCTTTATCAGTTCCGGCTCATCGTGATCGGAGACTCGACGGTGGGGAAGTCTTGCCTGATTCGCCGCTTCACCGAGGGGAGATTCGCGCAGGTGTCCGACCCCACCGTGGGCGTCGACTTCTTCTCTCGTCTCGTGGAGATCGAGCCTGGAAAAAGGATCAAACTGCAGATCTGGGACACGGCCGGACAGGAGCGCTTCAGGTCAGAGGGACTCAGGATACTTATGTTAAAGGTGGACTGTGTAACTTTTCTTGTCTCCATGGAGATAAGACTTGGACTTAGACAAACTTTATTGATCCACATTTTAACTTACACATCACATTCTATTCCAATAACAAAGAATAAAAAAAATATAAAAATGGTTATAATAACTTCTAAATAAACAGCAAGAGACTAATTACAGTGGTACCTCACCTTACGAAATTAATTCGTTCCAGAAGTGGTTTCGTAACGTGAAAAATTCGTAAGTTGAGTAGCTATTTCAATGGAAAAAGCCTGATCCGTTCCAAGGTTGTTTTTTTTTAATAGTGTAACGTTGTGTTCCTGACGGGCTAAGAGACTAGACCAGGACTAAAAGAATGTGGAATAAACCAGGTCTGGCCAGAACTAAACCTGGATTGGACCTGTTATTATTATAACATGGCAGTGCTGTTGGAGGAGCGCGGTGCTCGTGTCTCCGCGCTCCTTGTGCGTTTCGCGCTAGGGCTAAGAGGCCGAGAAAGACGCTCTTTCAGCGGGAATAAGAGCGGGGCGGGGCGGGCTCTGGTTCTATCTGACCTCCAGAGCCGGGGGGCCGACACTGTGAGCCATCAGGCCGAGAAAGGTGCTCTATCGGTGGGAAAGACCGCGGGGTCTCGCTCGGGGCGGGCTCTGGTTCTATGTGACTTCCAGGTCTAGACCAGAACTAAACCAGGTCTAAACCTGAACTGGACCTGGACTAAACCAGGACCGGACCAGGATTAAATCACCCTGTGCTCGGCCCACGCGTGCTCGGCCCTGAGGAGGAGGCACGGCCCGGGCGCCGCGGCTCCATCCCGCAGCCTCGGTGTAGTGCGGCCTTGTGCCGTATGGACGTCGCTTTTTGATCCTTCGATGTCGGCTCTTCCTGTCATTGTGAAGCAGAATTCACCAAGCGTTGGATTGTTCACTCACTAAGGGAACGTGAGCGGGGTTTAGACCGTCGTGAGACAGGTGAGTTTTACCATACTGATCATGTGTTGTTGTGTCTCCCCTCGCACGTTCGGCGCTATATTGAGCCGTGCCCCCCCCCCACGCTTCACTATCAACACATTCCATTGAAAATCTATGAAAGTTCGAGTGTTCAAACAAGAGAGAAATGCGAGAAAAGCCCAACTCCAGTCTGAGAAAAGCGTAGAATGTGTGTGGTGAGGCATTTACAGCCCTAAAACATGTAGAACAATTGTAAAATACAAAGTTGTCCTACCTCGTGGACCTCTCCCACCGCGGGCCACCTCTGGAACCTAACCCCGTGTGTGTTGATAAAGTGTATTTACGTTTCGGGGCGTGAATCTGAGCGCGCATTAACTGAATTTTTGAGATTTGTTGTTTTTAAAGTGCTTTATAAATAAAGTTGGATTGGATTGGAGATTTCGCGTTTCGTAACTTGAAATTTCATTCGTATCTAGAGACCAAAATTTGACGTGAAGGCGTTTCGTAACTTGAAATTTTCGTTTGTTGGGTCTTTCGTAAGGTGAGGTACCACTGTATATAAATGCATATGTACAAGTGAAGTTAAAAAAAAAAACAGAAATATAGTATTATAAATACAATACATCACAAATGTTACTTTGTCTGGAATGTCCCAGTATGGCATTAAAGTATCCATCTTGCATCTACTCAGTAACGTGGGTTTTTAGTCTCCTGAAATGGTTTCCACATCACAATTTCATGGTCAAAAATGCCAAGATTGCAAATAGTGAAACAACAAAACAAAGGCTATTTTTAACACTCTGAACCCTGCGACAAGTTTTAAGTTTCCTTTTTGTCCGCTACATTCCCTGCGTGTCCATTCATGGTTTTAATACATCCTGTGAGAATAAATAAATATGTAAATAATCATGGAAAGAAACAGAAGTGTTGGATCCCCCTGAAAACAACTCCGTCTCGAAAAACGAAAGGAAATGACACTAGAATTTGGGACTCATTTTCCAGACAGTTGTAACTCGTCAGTTTCATTGTCTGCGACTCCATTTGATTTTCTGTTTTGGCACCACAATGAGTCCCCATTATAATTCTGTCAGTCTCTACCCCCTTCCTCTCCTCTCCCGTTGGATTGTGGGTATTTTGTGAACTTGTTGTGTCAGGCGTGTCCAGTCTACATCAGTTTGACATCAGCGAGATAGCAGATTGTCACAAGTCACACTCAAACTGTTATGATTAGTGGAAACAAAAAGAAGCTTTGTTGATATACTGTGGAATATTCCAGACTAAGTGTTCAGCTCCAGTCAAAAGAAGCTCACTGAGGCTTGCATGGCAAAAGGAGAAATTCAATTTGTCAACTGGACAAAAGTTTATTGAGTCAGAACTGAAGAAGCAGCTTGGATGAGCTGTGAAACGGATTCGACCAAATAAACTTTTGTCCAGTTGACAAACTGAATTTCTCCTTTTGCTGCGGATTCTACCTGGACGACTGAGGGATTCTACACACATATTGAGGTTTGCAGTTACACTGTTACACCTAATATGTGGACTTCTATATTAGGATTAGGAATTTATTTACAGACAAAATAGCAAAATAAAAACACCAGGATCATGTAGAGCAGGTTAATACGAACATTATGAAGACAGAGATTCACAGAAGCAGTTAGAGAGAGACAAGACATTTAAGATAAAAGGAGAAATTCAATTTGTCAACTGGACAAAGTTTGTTTGGTCAAAAACGTTTCGCCGCTCATCCGAGAGGCTTCGTCAGTTCTGGTTCTAGTGCTGGTTAGACCCTGTTTATATCTAGCTGCAGGGAGGAGCTCCCTACACTGAAATAGTTCTGAAACTATCTCAACTAATCTGTCTCTTTGTTTTTCAAATTTCTCTGGCGTCTAGTTTAGCCTCCCTATTCAAGCCTAACGACCCTCTCCACCCCTCACCCTTCACGCATCACAAGACATTTATGTTTAAAATATTCTTTTTTTTAATTTGATGTAATATTCAATTTTTCTGAGACACTGAATTTTGGGTTTTCATTATCTATAAGCTATAATCATCCAAATTTCAAGAAATAACGGCTTGAAAGCTTCTCTCTGTGTGTAATGAAGCTGTATGACTTTAAAATTATATTCAAAAATATATATACAAAACCTTTTCATGATATTCTAATTTTTTTGAGATGTACCTGTACATCCCTCTCTTATGTCCTCTCAGGTCCATCACTCGGGCCTATTACCGTAACTCCGTTGGCGGTCTCCTTCTCTTCGACATCACAAACCGCAGATCCTTCCAGAACGTTCACGACTGGTTAGAAGAAGCTCGGAGCCACGTGCAGCCACACAGCATCGTCTTTCTGCTGGTGGGACACAAGTGTGACCTGGAGGCACAGAGACAGGTACGGTAAAGACCCCGAGCTCATACTGCTGCTGTCATCAACATTCTTTGGAGGTGTGACGCTAACAGAAAGCACTACTCTGTCTGAAGCCCTGTTCATAGTACACAAATACATGGGGATGCCAAAGCGGACAGCTTAGCGCAAATATTTACAAACCAACTTTAATACCAACGTTCATGTGTTACTACTGTGACTCATGTGATACTTTAACTGTATGGCGCTAACTGAAAGCACTACTCTGTTTGAAGCTCTGTTACTGAGCTTTATTTTAAAGATCCCATGACATGGTACTTGTTGATGCTTTTATATGATGCCTTTATGGTTCCCTAATACTGTAAATGAATCCTTCTTCAAAATCAACACTAAGTGCATGAGAAAGACGCATGTACACAGTCAGAGTCATAATCTCTCTGAACAACTCATTCTGGGCCTTGTTGCTTGAATGCAAATGAGAAGGACAGAGATTGGGTTAGAGGAGCGGGTGGGGGCCCCCCCTCCCACCTGCTCCTCTGCGCCGCTGGAGCGCTGCGCTGTGGCTGGCTCCCATTTCCGCGTTTGAAGCGTGGCAGCAGAAAGGAGAGGAATTTCAATGAAAAAACACATTTTCACAGAAAATAAAATTAAACCACTGCTGTTTCAGAGGTCCAGAGGGTCGGGTAAAGGACTTCCGAGCCTAGAAACACTCGCACGTGCCTCCAGGCAAATAAAAAAACGCATTTTGCACTGCGTAGCTCCTCCGCGGTCCAAACTCTCTGGGCGTGATTTCCAGAGAGAGGGTGGAGATCCAGACGGTGGTGGAACTGCATTTGCATTTCTTTTTTCGATGTTACGTAACAAAGGTGCCTTGTTCAGAATCACCCGTTTGAGCTGTGTTTTTTTCAAACGCAGAAAAGGATCGCAAATGCTCAGTTTAGACATTTCGCAACTTTTAACCATTGGGGGGCTAAACAGGGTAGGGGAGCTCACATTAACGTTCAACAACCTCAGAAAGTGAAAATTTCATGCCATGGGACCTTTAACACAATCTGACCAGAAAAAGCTGAACTACAACAGGTGAGATGATTTGTGCTGTTAAAAAAAGTCTCTCTCACACAAAAAAATACTGTCACAAGCTAGCTATCATTAGCCCAGTTTTTCAGTTAATCACTGTGAAATTTTTGTTGAAAATCACACTCCTAAACAGGAACATAAATGGTCATATTGAGCTCCTGAAAATGTGCTTTTTAAATCCATTTTGTACTTTTCTTGAGCTTTCTACACATACTGTACATGTAGAACACCCCCAGTGTGGTGTCACTGCAAATTATCTTCAGCCTCACAGCAACAAGCAGAGATCTTTATCGACAACTATATCTCAGTGTAATGTTAAACGAGTAATAAAGAATAAAGAAAATAAACACACTGGTTGGATGCACTACAGTGAATGATTAGATTGCACACTCAGAGAGGTTCCTCTTGTGGAAACGTGTTAAAATAAATGTCACGTCAGCACAGGTTCTGCCTTTGTCAAAGTCCCAGGAGACGAGAGGAGACGGCGAAAACATCAGACAAACCACCGTGACAAAGCAAAACCAGTGCAGTTAGATTCACTTAGAAATGACACAGGAGAGGGTCAGAGGCAGCATATTTAAGATATTCTCTCCACAGATCTGGCCTGTAACCTGCTTTTCTCCATTCAATTAGGCCAGAGGAACTGTATGCAAGATTTCAATTTCAAATTTTATAATTTTATGTGTCACCAGATACAAGGTTACCATGTTCAAATCAAATATAGCTTTTACTGATAGCTACTCTAATGCTAATTTAATTTTAATTATAAAAACACTGCACATGACGTCACATGCATTTATGTTATGATTTGGTGTTTGGGTTCAAGACGATTCTCAGAAAGCAGAATGAGCCTCACATGAGTGAAACCCAGTGTGTTTAAAGCTAAAATGTCTCTCTGATCTGAAGGGTCACGACCTAAAGCACTGGGATCATGTAGAGTGGATAATACAAACAATTTAAGACCAAAATGACAATTCTCACAGCAGCAGTTAGAGGGGCGATCATTTAAAGGGATATGCCACCCCCAGGTCAAATTTGGGCATCTCCCCACAGTCCAGAGACTAAAATAAGTGGTGGAAAGCGTTTTCCTGCTCACCCAGCCATTGTCCAGGTCTGTCAGCACTGACCGCCGCGGTATCTGGTGCTCCTCCGCCTTAGACTGGAGTCTAACGTCGCCAGAGAAAGATTTCGGCCAAAAGGAATTAATTTGCTCGATGCGTTTCCCAATTACTTTGTGTGTAGTGCGCATTCATATCGAGTGCAAATAAATGTGCAAATCAACACGGAGAGCTTGCCTTGGTCATTTTGGGTGGGAACTATTTTCCAGTGCGTAAGAATACAGCCGTATCACGCAGCACGCTGCCAGGGGAATCCCAGTTACGCACCGGGAAGGGAGTTCCCCTGTTGCACAACGTGGTGCGTGATACGGCTGTATTCTTACGCACTGGAAAATAGTTCCCACCCAAAATGACCAAGGCAAGCTCTCCGTGTTGATTTGCACATTTATTTGCACTCGATATGAATGCGCACTACACACAAAGTAATTGGGAAACGCATCGAGCAAATTAATTCCTTTTGGCCGAAATCTTTCTCTGGCGACGTTAGACTCCAGTCTAAGGCGGAGGAGCACCAGATACCGCGGCGGTCAGTGGCGACAGACTCGGACAATGGCTGGGTGAGCAGGAAAACGCTTTCCACCACTTATTTTAGTCTCTGGACTGTGGGGAGATGCCCAAATTTGACCTGGGGGTGGCATATCCCTTTAAATAAAGTAAACTGGGGCTGACAGAGCTGGAAGTGCCCCCATGCTCACTTCCTCTTTTGAACACGACGGCTCACGGGTTAGCTCTGTCCATCTACTGTACAGTAATCCCTCGCTCTGTCGCGGTTCACTGTTCGCAGCCTCGCGGATTTTTTTTAATTTTTTTTTTTATAGTGTAACTTTTTTTTTAAAATAGTGTAATAATGTGTTCTACGTCCTGATTGGCTAAGAGACTAGACCAGGACTAAACATGGACTAAACCAGGTCTAGACCAGAACTAAACCTGGACTGGACCAGGTCTAGACCTGGACTAAACCGGGACTAGACCAGGTCTGAACCAGGATTAAATCACTCTGTGCAGCTTTTGTGTTCGTCTGTGATTGTTCGGTTTGTGGCTCAGGTTGAGAGGACGTGGTCCGGGCGCCGCAGTTCTATCTCGTGCTCGCAGCCCTCTAGTTTATTTGTCTCTAGTTTAAACACTCGATTTGTCCACGATGAGGGGTTTATCGTGGACAAATCCGTGACAGAGCAGCACGTGTCGCGCACTTCTCCAAGGGGTTGGTGCGCGTCTCGTCCCGGGACGTGGCAGTGCTCCTCGCGCGTCCGGCGGGGCTTCTGGGGCCGTGTCTCCCCCCCACGCGTCACTATTAATACATTTTGTTGAAAATCTATGAAAGTTTGAGTGTTTAAACTAGAGACAAATATGAGAAAATGTTAATTCCAGTCTGAGAAAAGCGTATAATGTGTGTGGTGAGGCATTTACAGCCTTAAAACATGTAGAATAATTGTAAAATATAGTTGTCCTACTTCTCGGATTTCTCTTATTGCGGGTTATTTCTGGAACCTAACCCCCGCGATAAACGAGGGATTACTGTATATACACTCTGTGACAGTGCACCTTTGTGTATTCTGAGTGTTTTGCAAATGTTATTGTGATGTCAAAATATGTACCTTGTAATAATAAAAGATAAAAAATACTACGTAAACTACAAAAGTGTAAAACCTTTTTCCCTCGTGTCCTTGTGCAGGTGAGTCGTCAGGAGGCGGAGAAGCTGGCCGGAGCGTACGGAATGCGCTACGTGGAAACCTCGGCCCGAGACGCCATAAACGTGGAGCACGCCTTCACCGAACTCACCCGTGAAATCTTTGCTTTGGTTCGATCCGGTGACATCACCATCCAGGAGGGGTGGGAGGGGGTGAAGAGCGGGTTTGTGCCCAACGTCGTCCACTCGTCCGAGGAGGTGACCAAGAGTGACCGCCGTTGCCTCTGCTAAAACCACTGCTACGAAGGTTTAAGATTCAGAAAGATGAGGCTGAAAGACTGTAAACGCCAGCCTGCATCTGGAACACTTTTCTAAGGGGTTTTTAATGGATTTGAACTAAAATGTGTTGGAAATCGTGCCCATCGTAATAATATATTGGATTAAAGGTGGCGAACATTTTGGGACATTTAAAGCAGGCCCGTCGACAGAAAGTCTTTAATTCCCCCTCCCTAATATAAATTAATAGGAAGGGGATTCAGTTCTGGGCCCCTAAGACCCTGGGGCCCAGGAGAGCAGACCATTGTGCCCCTGCCCTGTCAACTCTTGATTTTTAACCCTTAGATGCACTGTGTAACATTTTGGTTGGGTGTCAATCACCTGGTGTTTCTATGGATATGTCAGTGCTCTGCCTGGAATGTTCCACAGTATTACATTAAACAGCTCTACCTTACATTTATTCAATTACAGGTGGATATACTATCTAGATATCTAGAACAGTGTTTCCCAACCAGGGGTACATGAGCACACTGCAGGGGGTACTCGGCAGTTTTTTTTGAATTTTTTAATTCTAATTTGAGTCAAAAGAAAAGAGAGAAAATGCCTGATTTTCAAATTAAGGAGATGAAATAAAATGATTTTCATTTAATAATCTGTTGTGTCACCAGTGGCGGTCCTAGAGTGATTTACTCCCTGGGTGAAAGCCACTCTTCCCCCCCTTCCCTCCGACCAAACCCTAAAATCCGCCCCACCACCCAAAAACAAACAAGACCGTTGTCCAAACAAACTCAATTCACAACAACTACTTTCAAAAACAGATGTACAGTTTTAACGAGTATTGCAACAACAACAACATCATGAAGTCAAACTTGAAGACTAGTCGATAGCATACCTTTTTCTTTTGCTCGCTTCTCCTCCTCTTCTTTCAGTTTCTTTCGAAATTGGGCACCTGATGGCTTCAATCTTTTTCGGTCCATCACCGTGACTGGTTTGTCATACTGGACACCGTGACCTCCTCAAGACACTGACTGAAATCCGAATGATTACCCCCCTGACCCCTCCCCCTAAAACAAACTCTGTACTGTGCGAGAGGTCAGAGTCAGACTGTCATACCTGAACCATTTCACTTGACCAATTGACCACCACAGCCACTACAACCACAATATTAGAATTCTTTCGGATCATACACAACAACACGGAATGAAACGGAATGAAATGTAGACAATTTCGATCCCTTAATTGAAGTATATGAAAATAACATAGCAACACAGGCGCGGGCGGTGGGTGCGCTACTCTGTCTTCACGTAACCACGAGCCAGCACCAGCCCCCCACCCCCCGCGCAAGGATCCGCGCCCCCGCGCAATTGCCCAGGTGGCCCCCGTCACCTGAACGCCCCTGTGTCACGTTCTACTTTTGGACAATTATCAACACGTATGAGTGAGGGGGTACTCGAGGTGTGACAAAAAGGCTCAGGGGGTACACAAGACAAAAAGATTGGGAAACACTGATCTAGAAAACAAACATTCTGTCTGAGCGGGGTCGCCTCTCCACAGATCTGATCTGTAACTTTGTCTAGTTTGGTCTCCACAAAGATAGAAAGGTTTAATACCGTACTGTGAAACATTCCAGACAAAGCAATAACATCTTAGTGGCAAAAAGCATTTGCCACCAGAAAAGTTACACAATGCACCTTTAAATCGCCTGACTCAAATTTTCCCCGATTCAAACTGAAGCTGTATCTGCACCCTTTGGAGCACAGAGAAATGACGGGGCTCTTCTCTGGAGTTTTGGCCTCTTTCTGATCTAATCTCATTATAAGTGGGAACAAGCTGCACTGAGGAACATCAGCCTAGATTATGTTGGTAAATATAAGGACAGGGATAACGGACTGTAGGGATGGTCCGACAGACAGCACACTGAGCATTTCTTCAGTCTTGATAATTCCTATATCAAAGCTGAAGCAAATCTGACTAAAAATGAGATGCAGGGACTTGTAATTAGGTAAAAATTTGGTTAAAAAGTCCTATAAACGTCCTCTATTAAAATTATCGGAATTTTAGTGTTATTTTTTATTTCTGGATTTGGAGAAAATTGGTCCAGACTCTTCCTAGAACTTTTGGTTTGACTGAGAATAAGTGGGCTACATCTCAAACAGAGGAATAAACTAAAGAAAAGGTCAGAGGGCCCACAGGTTTTAAATTGTGGTAAAATGTCTACCACATTTTTGTTTTATTATGGATTTGAGATTGGTACTAAAAAGACCTGGAAATTGCTGTCATGTCATCTTAATCAAATATGGAATTGAAGCAAGAATCAACTGAACAAGAAGGTGGCCATTTTGAGATTAAGTTTTTTAATTTTTTTCCCTTAGATTTAAGGATTTTAATTTTTAAATTGAAGCAAGGGTTAGTGACAAAAGTTTTTTTTTTTTTCATTTAATTTGGATTTACTTAACAATTTTTTAGAAGTTTAAAATTTTGTTTCATCATAATTATAGATTTGAAGCTAGGATTGTTGACAAAAAAGGCCGCCATTTTGGAACATTTTTCAGTTTTCACAAAATTGTATGGGACTAAAATAATAGCAGCTTGGAAAGGTCAACAAAGACGGACATTTTGGAATTTAAATTTTGTTTTAAAAAATTAGTTTCAACTTTTTTTTCCCTACGACACAAGCCCCACTCCTATAAACTGTCTACAATATGCAATTTCATAACACTATGGTTGTTTTTGCACATCTACAATTGAGATTCCTAAAAGGGCAATTATAATTTTGTTTTGTGCAGAATTCCACAAAATTTCAGAGCTGGAAAACTTGGGAAAAAAGGCTGGCATTTTCCTCCAAAGAAAAAGACTTGTATCCAATGTTATCTCATGTATTCCACAATAAGCAGAACAAGTGTACAGCTAAAATGGCCAAGGATGGAGCCTTTTCAAGAACGGACCAAAAACTCACTGCCCTCCTTCTATTATGAACTCAAATGGATTTTTAAGGTGGGTGAGTGAAAGGGTTGACGGTTCGAAGCCAGAAGCACCTTAGTCCGATCTCGGGATGACATAAGGGAACAAAGAGGAACTACCCAAAACTACATTACCCACAATGCACGGCGCTCAGAGGTTGGGCGGGACCACGCTGGAATTATGCAAGAAGAAATCACTCAATAATAAATACTGGGGGAATGCTACAAGTACTTTTTGTTGTAAATTAAAGTGCATATGACAGGTTAGACTACTCCCGTCAGTAAAACAGAGTTAACATTGGTATTTTAAAGAATTCTTAAAGGAAAAGTAACGTTTTTTTTACAATCTGTGCCTTCTTTCGGCAATAAAACAAGTAGTTTTACTCACCCATAGCACTTTGGTGTCAATTGGAGCAGTTTCTTAGAAGTTATGTTGAGCCGTTCTGTTCTACTAATGATCCCGTATCCGTTAGCGTGAGTGCTCGGGGCATTACTTTGCGGTCTCCAAATAACACAAACTTTAGCACTTTTCAAATCACAGAAGATCGCTGTGTCAGGGTAGACTTTTAGTGGATTCCAAAACGGCCTGAAACCCGATATGCAGCTATAGTTTCATTTGATGACGTCATCAGAGAGGACAGTGCGCATGCGTGAACTCAGCTGTTTTGTAAACACCGCTAGTCCGAAAGAAGCTAACACCGCTCTGAACTTTTCTGTTGCGATATCGGGTTTCAGGCCATTTTGGAATCTACTAAAAGTCTACGCTGACACAGCGATCTTCTGTGATTTGAAAAGTGCTAAAGTTTGTGTTATTTGGACACCGCAAAGTAATGCCCCGAGCACTCACGCTAACGGATACGGGATCATTAGTAGAACAGAACAGCTACAACATAACTTCTAAGAAACTGCTCCAATTGACACCAAAGTGCTATGGGTGAGTAAAACTACTTGTTTTATTGCCGAAAGAAGGCCCAGATTGTAAAAAAACGTTACTTTTCCTTTAACGGGAACATATTACACTATTTTCGATTTATGTTTAAATTTATGTTTATTCGTCATCACAAACAGACCTGGAGTTGTGTTTTGTTTCATTCACACATGTTTAATTGCCAATTGGTACTGAACAAAACAGAAAAGGTAGCTGTTAAGGTAGCTAAAACTACCACTACATGACATCACAAGGTGGACCAGAGCTTTTTGAGCTTTGGAGATGTAGACAGACTAATAATAAAATGTTAGTAATGTGTGAATGAAACAAAACAACTCGATGTTTTTGATGAGGTAATAACATTATAACTTAAAGCAGATGCGACATACGACATGCAACATTTCTTTCTATAATCTCTTATTTTTATATACAGTGGTACGTCACCTTACGAAATTTGTTCGTTCCAGAAGTGGCTTCGTAACGTGAATTTTTCATAAGCCGAGTAGCTATTTCAATGGAAAAAGCCTGATTCATTCCAAGGTTGTCGTTTTTTATAGTGTAACTTTTTTTTTTTTAATAGTGTAACATTGGTTCTGCGTCCTGATTGGCTAAGAGACTAGACAGGACTAAACGTGGACTAAAGCAGGTCTAGACCAGAACTAAACCAGGTCTAGACCAGGTCTAAACCTGGACTGGACCTGGACTAAACCAGGACTGGACCTGGACTAAACCAGGACTGGACCAGGTCTAGACCTGGACTAAACCAGTATTAAACCACCACGTGCCGCTCTTTGCTGGTTTCGTGCGGCTGGTTTGTGGCTCGGGCTCCAGAGGACGCGGTCCTCGCAGCCCCGGTGCCGGTCGTGCAGACCAGGACTAGGGGTGCTCCTCGCCGCGCATTCATGTCTCCGCGCTGCTTCCGGAGTTGTGTCTCCCCCCATGCTTCACTATTTAATACATTTTTTTGAAAATCTTGTGTGTTCGGCGCTAGAGCTAAGAGGCCGAGAAAGGTGCTCTTTGAGCGGGGATAACAGCGGGGCATCTGAGCGCGCATTATTTGAATTTTTGAGATTTCACATTTCGTAACTTGAATTTTCTTTCGCATCTAGAGACCAAAATTTAACGTGAAGGCGTTTCGTAACTTGGATTTTTCGTATGTAGGTTATTTCGTAAGGTGAGGTACCACTGTATTTTATATTTCATTATTATTACTTATCTTGTCTGCGTGCACTTTCTTCTTCAACCATAATGATAACAGGGGCCAGAACTTGTCTAAACTGCACAATAGCCATGTTTAAACTATTAAAACTGTTAATTGAATATGGTGTGTAAATCGTCTGTGCGGATTGGATGGAGTTTTCCGTGACAGCAGGTAGAGGGATTCTGTTTTAGAACTCAGCGCTACTTCTTGTATTTTTGTACTTCTCCATTTTTTTCCCACAAACTGCCACTTAACTGATGTAAAACTATGATAAATATTCAGCACCAAACCAAATCAGAATTAGACAAACATGAAAACCTGGCATATGCACTTTAAATATGTCCTCAACCTTACGTTTTTGTCCAATAATACTGTGAGTATAATTTCAGTTAACTGTGCACTGTGTAGCTTTTCTGGAGGGTCGGTTACCTGCTCGTCTCCATGGAGATGTTGTCGCTTTGCCTGCAATGCTCCACAGTATGGCATTAAAATGATCCATCTACACATCTTCGTATTACTTAAATGACCTTGATAAACATGTACTTACTGTGAGCAGATCTGACCTGTAACGTGTGTCAGTGGAGATAATACACAAGCTTAATGCCATATTGTGAAACATTTCAGGCAAAGCAATAACATCCTCATGGAAACAAGAGTCCATTACACAAGTTACGTAGTGCACCTTTAAGCTCTAAAGTCCAATGCCACAATAGTAAAAATATTAAATAAATTATAGTTCATTCAGTAAAGGGCTGGCAAATAAATATGAAATTAAATGTAATTAAAACTAGCTTTTCTCAGTCACAGAAGACCCAGTATTTTTGACAGTTCAAGTATTGATATATAGAATGTAAATGCCTAAAATTAACTAAATACATGTCAAAACTGTTCTGTATCTCCACATATGACCCATCTGCACTTACAAGACTACACCTGCAGGGGGAGCTCATGCAAAAACTATTATTTATGCAGAAAAAGTAACAGGAAACACTGTATTCATCTAAAGACAGGTTAAACATGGGAATTACGAGTTTAATCTGCTTTTTTTTTTTTTTAACTTCAGCTCACTCACTTCTCTGCTGTTGTTCCATATAAATCCTTATAATCTAAATAAAACTATTAGTCAGCCAATACTAATCAGGACTGGACCAGGATTAAACCAGAACTAAACGAGGACTGAACCAAGACTAAACCAGGACTAAACGAGGACTAAACCAGGATTAAACCAGGACAGAACCAAGACTAAACGAGGACTAATCCAGGACTAAACGAGGACTAAACCAGGACTAAATGAGGACTGAACCAAGACTAAACCAGGATTAAACCAGGACTGAACCAAGACTGAACCAGGACTGAACCAGGACTAAACGAGGACTGAACCAGGATTAAACCAGGACTGAACCAAGACTAAACCAGGACTGAACCAAGACTAAACCAGGATTAAACCAGGACTGAACCAAGACTAAACCAGGACTGAACCAAGACTAAACCAGGATTAAACCACGACTGAACCAAGACTAAACCAGGACTGAATCAGGACTGAACCAAGACTAAACCAGGACTAAGCCAGGACTAAGCCAGGACTGAACCAGGATTAAACCAGGACTGAATCAGGACAGAACCAAGACTAAACCAGGACTGAACCAAGACTAAACGAGGACTGAACCAAGACTGAACGAGGACTGAACCAAGACTGAACCAGGACTGAACCAGGACTAAACCAAGACTAAACCAAGACTAAACCAAGACTGAACCAGGATTAAACCAGAACTTAACCAGGACTAAATAAGGACTGAACCAATACAAATTTAGATCAACCAAGACTCCAACTGATTAATCAACTAATGGACTAAAGTTATAGCTATACAATGATAACTTGGTCCAGGTTTAACGTGGTCCTGTTTTAGTCTGGTCCTGTTTTAGTCTGGTCCTGTTTTAGTCTGGTCCTGTTTTAGTCTGGTCCAGGTTTAGTCTGGTCCAGGTTTAGTCTGGTCCAGGTTTAGTCTGTACCTTTACTATTGTGGCATTTCACTGTGTCTGTGCCTTTTGATTCATTTGAACGTGTAACTGTACTTTGGTTTGAATGTAAAGAAATATGTAAAATTACAAGAGCCCCCGCTGGTGTTTTTCAGTTGAAGTTATCATTAAATTAAACTTAAACATTATACCAGAAAACAAATCAATTCTTCTTATAAATGAATCCAAAAAGCTTAGTTAAAGCTGCATTGTGCATCTTTTCTGGTGCTACTACTTGTCACCCTGTTGATGCTATTGCTTTGTCTGAAATGTTTCATAGTAAAGTATTAAACTTCTCCATCTTCAGGAAGACCAAACAGACCAAGTTACAGGTCAGATCTGTGGAGAGGAACCCCGCTCACAACCAGAATGCCCATTTTTCTAGGTATTTTTGAGTTATCAACCACCTGTAATTGAATAAATGTGAGGTAGAGCTGTTTAATGTCATACTGTGGAACACTCCAGAGCAATGACATATCCATAGAAACAAGCAGGTGATGAGCCCAAACCAAAAAGTTACATAGTGCACCTAGTTCACCTTGATTCTAATTGATTTAAGATTTTTATTAGATTTTTGCCAGTGTTTAAGCATCGCTGCAGCCATGAATAGTCAGTATATCGTCAGTGAATATGTTCAGTGATTTGTTGGAGAATTTCTTATGGAGAATTTCAAATTTTTTTCCATCAAAAATACAAGCTCAGTAGCAAATCACAAGTTGGTTGCGATTTTTAAGTAAGATAAATTTGACTGGACAGTTCTGGGTCATCTTTCAGCTGAGTACAGTATTTAGATAGAAGAAAGAGCTGCACTAAACCAGGACTGAACCAAGACTGAACGAGGACTAAAGTAGACTACAGAGGGCGCTGTCATCCATCACCAAACACCACACATAAGCATTATGCCCATCGACTGAGTCTACGGGTAAGAAGCCCATTTATTCTTAATGACAAAAACAGTGGACTTCATTTATATAATCATTTTGGATTTTGGTTCTCAAGATGCTAAAATCCAGTGTGTTTAAACCTAAAATGCCTCTCTCTGATCTGAACGGTCACTCCCTTTACCCCAGCACCAGCAGCCAATCATGACTCAGTGCTAGTGCAGCCTCTGCAGCTCAGTGAGGGAGTTCTGGAGAGTCTGAGCTTCACATGAGGCCCGTCCATATACTGAGAATGAAACAAACTTGGATGTGTCCTCTCTCTGCAGGTTCAGGCTCTGGTAACACAGGTTTGGGTTTGTGGAGCCTTTTTAAACTGTAATAGTACAGGGTGCACAAGGAAACTTAAGCTGGACCAAACCAGGTCTAAACCAGGCAGGGGCGTTCTTTGACGGGGTCCAGCTGGGCAATTGCCCCTAGCGCCATCGTGGGGTGGGGTGGGACGGGGGAGCGTGCGTGCGCGCGAGTTACGAGAGTTAAGAGTTACGTGAAGACAGAAGACCGTGAAGAGTTACGTGAAGACAGAAGACAGAGAAGAGAGTTACGTGAAGACAGAAGACAGTGAAAAGAGTTACGTGAAGACAGAGAAGAGAGTTACGTGAAGACAGAAGACAGAGAAGAGAGTTACGTGAAGACAGAAGACAGAGAAGAGAGTTACGTGAAGACAGAAGACAGTGAAGAGAGTTACGTGAAGACAGAGTAGCGGGAAATGGTTCAGGTATGACAGTCTGACTCTGACCTCTCGCACAGTACAGAGTTTGTTTTAGGGGGAGGGGCCAGGGGGGTAATCATTCGGATTTCGGTCAGTGTCTTGAGGAGGTCACGGTGTATAGTATGACAAAACAGTCGCGGTGATGGACCGAAAAATATTGAAGCCATCAGGTGCCCAATTTCGAAAGAAACGGAAAGAAGAGGAGGAGAAGCGAGCAAAAGAAAAGGTATGCTATCGACTAGTCTTCAAGTTTGACTTCATGATGATGATGATGTATTAGTTAAACTCCCCTGATGTGATTGTTGATGCATGTTTGCCCTTCACCCAAACACGAAAATGTTGCCATCATCATTGCTTGGGTTAACGAAGGCATAAGCTATATACATGGTCGTTCAAACATTTATCGTGTCCTATGGCGCTTAGCTGCAGGGAAGTTGTTGGCGAATGTCGACGAAATGTGTGTTTTTTTTTGCTGGAGTGCACTTTTGCTTTCTTAAATAGCTGGGGGGGGCAAGAGTGGCTTTCGCCCAGGGCGCAAATCACTCTAGGAACGCCACTGAAACCAGGTCTAACTGAAGGACAAAATATAAAATGAACAAAACATGACCAGGTTTTGATCGCTTTGCCCAAACGTACTTTTACTTCATTCTTCATTTAATGAGACAAATAAATACAGTTTGAACAGCGGAAAGAACAGACGGTGAAGAGAGAATGAGAGAGACAGAGAGAGTGAGAGAAGAGGGGCAGAGAGATCAAACATGGCCCACATTCAAACATTATGAACAAACTAGAACCAGAAACTAGATTCATTTGATGTTGGTTTTGAACCAGATAGAAGAATGCTGAAAATACTCAGAAAAAAGGAAAACTTGAAAAATTAGCATTAACTATTTGAATGTATTAAAACGATACAAAAATCTTTTCGTAGAATTTTCTTTTACTTGAAAAAATATTTTAAAAAGGAAATAACAAAAACGACTGCGATGAGATTGTAGAGTCGAGCTAAAATTTTAAAGACAGTGAATTCTAATCTAAATCAGTAGCATTTACTTTGCCACTATGCAACTTTTCTGGTGCTGCTGGTTGCTAGGTTACCGCCTTGCCTAGGATGTTCCACAGTATGGCATTAAATTGCTCAAAGTTCATGAAGGAGCGATGCCAAATGGTATTGTACTTTTTTGCAATGAAGGCACCTGTAACTGATACATGCAAGGTAGAAAAGTCCAATGTCATACTGTGGAGCATTCCAGGGGACAATAACGTCTCCATGGAAATGAGCAACTGGCGAACCGTCCACCGGGAATGTTACATAGTGCAGCTTTAACCCTTTAGATGATGATTCACTGTGGGTGCATTAGCTCAGGACGTAACATGCGATTTTGGGGCCGTTATGAAGACGAGATTTGACAGACGTGTTTTGTGTCATTGGAGTTTTTTGGAGTTAAGACTTTTCCGCTGATTTCAGGAGGTTTTCTTTGCTTCGTCTCTTCACGTCCCAGTTGTAAACACGTGCCATGTCTGAGGGGGGCGGGGTCAAGGAAAAACGCTGGATTTGGACTTAAAATGAGCAATTTACTGTTCAAAACAAAATGCCAGAAAAAGAGTTCAAGTTCCTAAATACACAAAACTGACTCTTGTGAGCTTTTAGCCATGTTATGTTACCTCCTCAAAAACATATCTGGAGTTGTGTTTCGTTTCATTCACACATGTTTGAGTCATCCTTTATTATTAGTCTGTCTACATCCCCAAAGCTCAAAATTCTCTGTTCCACCTTGTGATGTCATGTAGTTTTCAATAGCTACCTTTTACTTTTTGTTCAGAGACAATTCCAGGGCTGAAATTATTCAAATACAGTGGTACCTCAACTTACGAATGACCAAACAAATGAAAATTTCAAGTTACGAAACGCCTTCACTGTAAATTTTGGTCTCTAGATACGAAAGAACATTCAAGTTACGAAACGCGAAATGTCAAAAATTCAAATAATGCGCGCTCAGCCACACACATTATACGCTTTTCTCAGACTGGATTTAAACTTTTCTCACATTTGTCTCTCGTTTAAACACTCAAACTTTCATAGATTTTCAACAAAATTATTAATAGTGAAGTGTGGGGGGAGGGGGGAGAAAACTGCGCTCTGACACGTGTGTGATAGCGCAGCATGACCCGGCGCGGGGCTGCCAGCAGGTCTAGACCTGGACTAAACCAGGACTAGACCAGGACTAGACCAGGTGGATTAAAGCGCCGCGTGCGGGTCTATTTCCTGGTTTCGTTTCGAGTCACAGCTGAGGGGAGCAGCGAGGGGGACCGCACGCAGTCCGAGCGCATGAACGAGACCCGTGCTCAAACCTCCTCTAGACCTGGTCTACCTGGTCTACCAGGTGCTCCCCTCAGCTGTGACTCGAAGCAAAACCAGGAAATAGACCCGCGCGCGGCGCTTTAATCCACCTGGTCTAGCCCTGGTCTAGCCCTGGTCTAGCCCTGGTCTAGCCCTGGTCTAGCCCTGGTCTAGTCCAGGTCTAGCCCTGGTCTAGTCCAGGTCTAGCCCTGGTTTAGTCCAGGTCTAGCCCTGGTTTAGTCCAGGTCTAGCCCTGGTTTAGTCCAGGTCTAGCCCTGGTTTAGTCCAGGTTTAGTCCTGGTTTAGTCCAGGTTTAGTCCTGGTCCAGTCCTGGTTTAGTCCAGGTCTAGCCCTGCTGGCAGCCCCGCGCCGGGTCATGCTGCGCTATCACACGTGTCAGAGCGCAGTCTTCTCCCCCCCTCCCCCTTCCCCCCACACTTCACTATTAATAATTTTGTTGAAAATCTATGAAAGTTTGAGTGTTTAAACGAGAGACAAATGTGAGAAGTTTAAATCCAGTCTGAGAAACCAATCAGGACGCAGAACACAATGTTACACTATAAAAAAGTTACACTAAAAAAAAAAAAAAAAAAAAAAAAAAAAAAAAAAACTTGGATCGGGGCCTTGGAACGAATCAGACTTTTTCCATTGAAATAGCTACTCAACTTACGAAAAATTCACATTACGAAACCACTTCTGTAAGGTGAGGTACCACTGTAATTGTACTGAAGGTGTATGCAGTTTAAAAACACACTGGAGCACTTTGCTTATTACCACATGACATCACAAGGTGGACAGAGTGTTTTCTGTTTGAGAGAAGATCTCAGCCTATATATGCAGAGTTTGTGTGTTTTGTGTGAATGAAACAAAACACAACTTCAGGTGTGTTTGTGATGAGGAAACATGTCTATATGAAGGAAGTTTCATTACTGCACATCCACTGACCTGAATCCTGAAATCTTGTCTATATTTTGATTCATTCCCCACCTTTATAATCAGTACAGAATCCCCGGTACCTGCTCCAGCTGACAGAGGTCTACTTTCTCTGAGCAGTGGTGGAAGGATACTGACTTCAGTGGTGGTGAACTGGTCTCGCAGGAAGTCCAGGTCCTCCTCCAGAGTCTCCAGGTTTCTGAAGGCGGTCGACAGGTTTTTCTCCAGAAGAGCCTGAGCCTCGTCTATGTCGTACTCCAGCATCACGTTCGCCTGGACAGGAAATGTAGTTTTTAGTGCTGTCAGGCGATTAAAAAAAGTAATCTAATTAATTACAGGATTTGTAATTAATTAATCTAATTAATCGCATTTTAATGAATTTTTAGGTGGTTTATTGTGCTCTCTCTCAGTGCAAAAAAGGTGTCAAACGTGCGATTTATAGTGGTACAGTGAAAAGACAGCAGACTTTTCCTTCAAGTCTAAGTTTTTCAGTCTTTTGGCTCGCTCTCTTTCTCTCCGTGCACACAAGACAAGACTGCTGGCAGACCTGCAGAGTGCACCTGTATACCCCCATCCCCCCTCCCACATTACATAACATTCATTCAAAAGCTCATTTACACCATTCCATTATTAAATGGCGAATATTTCTGGTGCAAAAAGGTGAGCACGTACAGTAGCTTTCATGCCACGTCAATCAATAATATACAAAGCTTCAAATATACAAAGAATACAAATAACTGCCTGAAATAATTGCACGCCAAATTTAAAATGCGTGCACATTGAATTGCCGCTCATAATTGCGTTAATTTTTACAATGTGTTAATTTGCAGTGTTAATCTAATTAACGCGTTAAACTGACAGCCCTAGTAGTTTTTAATATTGCTAACAAATTATAAAGTTTATACCAACAAGCAATTTGCAAAGTAAAAACAACTTAAAACAAAATTTTCTTATATACCGTATGGGCCCGAATATAAGACGACCCTAATTATAAGACGACCCCCTCTTTTTCAAGTTTGAAAAAAGACTTTTTGAACACCAAATTTAATTTTTATACAGAAAATAGCAGCTATTTATATATACAGCTTTTTTTATACATATATTTATATATACAGCTTCTCTCTGACTGTGAGCATTTTTTAGGCGATCTTTTTGAGCTCTCCATCTCCGTACATTACACTCTGTGACACCGTATTTCACAGCCGCTTTGCAATTGTTTGAAGACTCTGCCTCATTTATCACCATCATCTTGAAGTTTGCATCATAACTTCTCCTCAGCTGCCGGTTAACCTGGCCGATCTTCGACCCACTTTTCTCCAGATTGTCGCTACGTTTCTCCATTTTCTGTTATCTCTTCTTATTTTCTTCTCTTTTCTTTCTTACCGCTATTTTTTATTTTTCTTCTTCGTGACAGGGGTTTGCTTTGGCCTGGGGAGTTCAGTTCAAGCATTCGCTTTAAAGATATCTGGCGCCATCTAGCGTTGTGAATGGGTATAATGTCTAGACCCCGAATGCAAGACGACCCCCACTTTTTCAGTCTTATTTCAATGCAAAAAACACCGTCTTATTGCCTGGAAGAATCCATGACTCATCGCTGTACCAGCGAGTGAGTCTGGTAACGCTTGGTCCAAAATGCGCTGCGGTTGCGCGTAGACAGACAGCTAAGTGAACCAATCAGAGATTGCGCCATCTTGATTCAAAACTGAGGAGGAACTTCCGCTGCCTAAGAGTGACTTTGCGGGCAAAGGCGGGTGCACTGACGTCACCATCTTTGAACGAATCAGAATCGCGGAGTCCGTTTGTAACCGGAGGAGCGAGAGTGGATGGAGGGTGTCCAAATGGTATCGCGGTGTATAGGAAATACAGAGAGATATCATTTGGCTGGCCAGGTAAACCGTCTTATATTCGGGCCAATACAGTACATGTCAAATAGTAATTTCTGTGTGTACATTGGAGTTTTGACCCAGTGTACAACATAGTTGCTAGGTAACAGTTATGGAATTCCTTAGTGGTGTAATTGTAAACATAAACATACAAAAAAATGGTCAAAGGGGGAGTGGGGAAAAAAAGTGTTTTAGTAAAATGACAAGTTTGATCTGTCATAGGCACTTTAACGTTCCTGGTGGATGGTCTGCAACCTGCTTGTCTCCATGGAGATGTTATCGCTTTACCTGGAATGTTGCACAGTATGGCAGTAAACGTATTTATCTCCATCAAGAAAATTATTGACAACACTAGGCCAAGTTACAGGTCTGTGGAGAGGCGAGCCCATCACAGTAAGACTTTTTAACAATAAAAATACCTGACATTGAATGCATGCAAGATAGATCAGTTTAACGACGTACTGTGGAACATTCCAATGCAAAAACATCACCAGATTTGTGGGTTTACCCATTTTAAAGTTAATTTAACCCGCTTTTTGTCGTCCTTTTGACAATTTCTTGTTTCAGTGGAAATTATGTAGTTTAAACCTGGTTAGGCCCTAGATTAGACCAGGAACAGTCTGGATACAGACCTGGTTCAAAATCGGTGAGAGCCACAGTCATGGTACATTCAAAAGCAATAAAATAGTAGAATATAAAAATAATAGACTTACCCCTAACCATAAGCAGACTTTATCGGTGGGGGGAACGGAGGCCTTGCAGTAAACATTATCAGCCAAAAGAAAGTGAGTTTCCATTGGGTCTGTGGTCTCCTGCACAACAAAGAATATTGTGGGAATTAATAATAATAATCGACAAAAATAAACATGATTTCATTTGTTAATTTGTTTTAGGCCTAACAATATTGCCTTTATTTTGCATTTACGAGAGCAACAACAGCGAATAAGACTGTCAAGCTGACAAACTACAGAAACTATAGTGATGTTTAGAATTTAAATCTTTACAAACACATAATGGTAAAAATGTAATTTGTTCCCAACCTTTTTCTTCTGCATGTGCCGGAGGATTTCTAGTGTCTGTGTGATTTGAGGAATCTGATTTTTCAACCTGCAAAAAAATAAGAGAAACCGTTATAGAAATTATAGGCTAAAACCGAATTCCATTTATTGAATATGTTCTGAAATTGTGCAATAAAATGTAATAAAAAGACAGAATTGTTCTACATAGTTAATGTTATATTTAAGAATTTACTAAAAATCTTGCCTAATTTTTATTGAGTTATAATTTTACTTGGTTGTCCTGGTTAGACACAGGTAACAAATTACATATGTAGAAGTAATTCCAGAACTGTTACCTAGCAACAATACTGTAAAGAAAATGTGTCTAAATTGCACAACAGTTATTAGACCAATTAAAATAAATGACAACTTTATTTTGTTAAACTGTCAGAAACACGCCTTTCCTTGTGTGTAAGAACTCACCACTACTTCCTGTATTTTTGTACTACACAAACTGTCTCTAATAAATATTTACCACATGAAAAACTGTCATATGCACTTTAAACCCTCTGCGTGTCTGACCTGAGTTTCTTCTGGGACAGGTTGAGCTCCATGTATTTGTATTTCTGGTACTGTTCGTCCAGTTTCCTCAGAGCGGAGTCGGCCGTCTCATTGCCCGGCTGCTTCATGTACGTGTCTACATCCTCCTAAAAACACACAGGGAAAAACAGGAGTCAATACAAGTGTACATTGTTTGTGTATTAAAGGTAAAGCTGTAATGTTTACATGGGGACACACAGGTTGCCATACTGCACCAGAAAAGTTACATCTTTAACAGCTTTGATGGAGAATGGGACTTAATACCTTAAAAGAAATGTTCTTCAATCTATTTACTAGCAAAAAATAACATTTTAAACCCTCATGGCCTAATGATACTTGCAATTTATTCCAAACACTGGCAGCAATTAAGGTTAGTAGGTACCAATACCAACAAAAGTTATTCACAGAACCCGAACGTCTTTAGAATAATCTTGAGCTGTATCAGAACAAGTATAAGGGCACATAGACTAGTATACGCCCATGGACCACTATGGAACCTACTTGGACTGTTGAGGGATTACACAGATATATGAACACATGGGAATAGAAAAGAAAATGCAACAATTTAATCTAGACGCGATGTTGCCCTTACTGAAAAACATAAAAGTTGGCAAGGTACAAATCCAAGGTGCACTGACTGAATATATTAAAAGTCCTTTATTACATGAAGGGACCCAAACACATTTTGACCAGCGAGATGGTCTTCGTCAGGGCATAAGGGTGGAACAGGACACACAGGCGTCATTAAATACAATTACAGTCCAATCACATGACTATAGGAAAAAGAAACAAAAAAAAGGTTGGCCAACCATGAGGAATATATAGGTGATGTGCAAACTCATAAAATAGCAACAAGATACAAGCAACATCTTGTCTAGATTTCAAGTTTAACCCTTGTAGAGCACCTGTACTGCTACTTTTTTCCTTCTTTTTTTAAATGACCCAGTGAAATGCTCCAACTCTTTTCTTCATACTACCATTTAATGCTGAAAATTGCATTCTGTTATCTAAATGAAATGTGTGTTTGTTTTTTAATTATCATTGCGGTCTCAGAATTGGTATTATTGGGTCTGTTCCTTAGTATTGAAATCAAGTTTGAAATGTTAGTACCGCGAGAACACTTTTCCAAACATTATCAGCTAGAAGCCCCCACAATCTAATCTAAAACAAACAATAATTATAATTATTGTTATAACCTGTAAAGTGTTCTTTATTCTGACTGTCACCTTTACTTCTCATTGTGTGAATGTGAACCGAAGTGAATGTGCTTTGGTCTTGGACTCAATAATGGTGAATAAACGTTAAATCCTGATGTTTCTTCATACAGTAATGGTGAGATGAGATAGAGTGACCTCCTCTACAGTAAATAACCCTCGTGTTTGTCGGAGCGCGTTTCTTCCACAGATGGACGTGAACAGGCGCAGCATTAAAACACACTTAGCTTCGTTAGCTCCTCCGGGCTAACCACTGCCTTCGTGCATAAAATACAACCCGGAGGAGGTCACCACGGCCCGGATCCGCAGCGGGAGGGGAGCCGCTGTGGATGCCCGCTTTGTACCCACCACAAACACGGCCTCGGGGATGCCCAGGTGCTTCTTCTTGGTGGCCTGAGGGGCATTGCTGTTGTCTATGGTCGTCGCCATCTTGGAGAGAGGCCGCGCCCTCCTTCTTTACGCACAAGTCTGTGTGTACGTGAGTGCGTCACAAGGGCACGTCAACGACGACGTCAACGACGATGATGATGATGATGATGATGATTATTGGGGCCAAGCAGCAAAGCTGCGAGGCACCCATAGTGTTTCTACTGATTCTTATTATTATTATTATAAAATATTATTATTATTATTATAAAATATTCTTCCGCCTCTGGGAGTCTATGGCAACACCTAGAACCGTCTGGTAAAAAGTTGTGAAATTTGGCATGCACATTCCAGCCAGTCTCCTCATTACCCACAGCAATTTATAGTCCCCCACCCCCAACCCTCTAGCGCCACCAGCAGGTCAAAGTTGCAGGTTTGATTGGCTGTCACGACAAAACGATAAGAGATATCAAAAAATCCATAGGCAAATCCAGGCATATTTCTGATGAGTTTCTGACATTAATAAACAAACAAACAGATTTTAATGCACACAGTTACATTGGAGTTTTGTTTTGTCTTAGTCACACAGGTTTAACACATACCCTGTATATTCTTCTCTCAAATGGAAACCACTCTGTGGCACCTTGTGATGTCATGTGGTAATACAGGAAGTGCTCCACTGTCTTTTTAAACTCCATACACCTTAACTAGAATCATTTGGAAAGTTGCCCCAGAATTCCCAATCTCTACTGAACTGAAGGTAAAAGTAGCTTGAAAACTATTGCTTCGTGACATCACAAGGTGGAACAGAGCATTTTGAGCTTTGGAAATATAGGCAGACTAATAATAAAGGATTACTCAAACATGTGTGAATGAAACAAAACATAACTCCAGGTCTGTTTTTGAGGAGGTAACAGCATTATAATATGTCTTAAAGCTCAGAAGAGTCAAAATTGACTCTTTTGACTCTTGTACACATTAAATAAATGTGTATAAAATATGAAACATGCTCACAGGAGCAACAGAAAAATGCTTCTCCCTGCTGATGTGGAGGGCAGTATGGGCTTCCTCTCCTCCAGCTTTAGGCTTCTGTGGGACCCATGGACAAACCCTGTGTATGACCCATCAGACCAGGTCCAGATCTGCTTGGTCAGGCTGATCCAGGCTTACCTGGTTTATACCTGACCATATCACAAGTGATATATGGTCTGGGAGCCACCTTCGAAATATTTCGTACCGGAGGTGTGGTTTACGATCTCCAACGGCCGTTTATTGGGCGTTACGAATGTCTATCATTTGGCGTATACGTAGCCCATAGACAATCGTGTCAGTTGTCAGTTCAAACTACAAGCTTCCGTTTGTCACGTAGTACGCGTCACCGTCTTGCCACCCTTCCCCGCTCTCTGATTGGCTCCCAGAATCGGGAGAGCTCGCTTGCCATAGTTGCCAGGCTGTCTTTCAGATCGGAACGAACGAAAGCAGCCTGGGATTTCCCAGGTTAGATCCAGGCACCAATCCTGGTCACCTTCTAGGTCCCATCCCAAGTCCTGTTTCTGGTTTCGTCTCTGGTCCCATTCCAAGACCCATTCCTGGTCCCTTCCCAGGTCCTGTCTCTTGTCCTATTCCCAAGTCCTGTCACTTGTTCCATCCCAAGTCCCGTCTTCCAAGTCTCTTTCCAGGTTCAGTTCCTGGTTGGTTCTTCTTCTGGTTCCAGATCCTGGCCAAGTCTGTGTGGTGGGTCCTCTTTGGCCTCGATCTAGGTTTTAGAGCCGTTTCCCTTCACAAATCTGTGAGGAGTGTTCACTGCACAAAGGACAAACACAAGAGACAAGAATTCAGAGGAAGATTCTGTTAGAACCATTGACTGCATAAAGAAGGACTAAGTGAGTGTGACGTCATCCGTAGTGAAGACAATGGGTAACTGTTATAGTTTAGTCAATTTTAAACACCACAGCTGCATCTCTGACCATCGAGGCAGAAGAAGGGCCATGTGGTGCTGCAGTTCTGGGTTCTCCACTCTCCTGAAGCCTGGATCAGCCCACAATCATGCTCCTCTCTGGGTTCTCCAGCTCCAGTCTCCAGCTTTCAGTCTCATTGTGAGTATGTATAATGTAAATTGCACATATGAATAGTGACAATAAAATTCTATTCATTCTGTTCTATTCTATTCTATTCAAACACCTCAAACCCCACCTGGGTCTGTCTGTGGTCCTCTGAGTCCACTGCTGTCCACTGCCACTCACTTCAGCACTCTGACCAGAAATGAAGAAGCAGTTTGGCTAAGCTGTGAAACGTATTTGACCGAAAAAAATGAATGTCCAGTTGACAAATTGAATTCTCCTTTTGCCACAACTCTAGGTAAGTTTTTGAGGAGGTAACAGCATTCTAACATGGCTTAAATCTCACAAGAGTCAGTTTTGCATATTATATTACCTTTAATAAAAAAGAACAACAATATATGATAAAAGGAGAAATTCAATTTGTCAACTGGACAAAGTTTGTTTGGTCGAAAACGTTTCGCCGCTCATCCAAGAGGCTTCGTCAGCTCTGGTTCTAGTGCTGGTTAGACCCTGTTTATATCTAGCTGCAGGGAGGAGCTCACTACACTGAAATAGCTCTGAAACTATCTCAACTAATCTGTCTCTTTTGTTTTACGAATTCCTCTGGCGTCTAGTATTAGCATATCCCTTCAGCCCTAGGAGGCGCTCACTACACTGAAATAGCTCTGAAACTATCTCAACTAATCTGTCTCTTTGTTTTTCAAATTTCTCTGGCGACTAGTTTAGCCTCCCTATTCAAGCCTAGCGACCCTCTCCACCCCTCTTCCCTGGCTTGCCTGTTTCTTTGTCTGTTTTTGACTTGGTTTGAGAATTGAATTATAAATGGGAGACAAGTTATGTCTAACTCCCCCATTTCTGTTTAATGACGGATTCTCTTTTTTGACAAAAATTGCCTCTTTAACTCCCCTCTCAAACCAGTTCTTTTCCCTGGCTAAGATCTGAACCTCACTGTCCTCAAAAGAAAGAAAAAGAAAGAGAATTCGTAAAACAAAAGAGACAGATTAGTTGAGATAGTTTCAGAGCTATTTCAGTGTAGGGAGCTCCTCCCTGCAGCTAGATATAAACAGGATCTAACCAGCACTAGAACCAGAGCTGAAGAAGCCTCTCGGATGAGCGGCGAAACGTTTTCGACGAAACAAACTTTGTCCAGTTGACAAATTGAATTTCTCCTTTTATCATGGATTCTACCTGGACGACTGAGGGACTCTTCACGCAACAACAATATACTTTTTAAGATGTATAAATTGTCACTGTCAAGGACTATAGCTGTTATCTTCTTAAATATCCATAACATGTCTCATCTTTTCTTCAGTATGGAAAGTAGATGTAAATACACTTCTGCTCAGACTTATTAAAAAATCATGCAAAAGTCCAAAGGTTTGTCAGTAGAGGGTGTAATCGGCTTTAATTTAAAATCCCATTTAATCTGTACAAGGAAATAAGCACCAGTGACTTACAAAAATGTGAAGTTTGTACAATACACCAAATGTGGACAAAATAATCTATAAATTAAAAAATGAGGATTGATCATTTATTGATACTTTGCAGCTGATGTCATCAAAATTCCCTGGGGGTGTGAATCTAACTGGAAGCACTGCTCTGTCTGAAGCTCTGTTACTCAAATTAGACTTAATCTGAGCTTTATTTTAACATAAATCTGACCAGAAGGAGCTGATTTGGTTGGAACTAGAACAGGTGAGATGAGTTGTGCGCTCAAACAAGTGTTGTTAGCCAACAGTTTTTCAGTTAGTCACTCTCACCTTTTTGGTGAAAATTAGACTCCTAAACAGGACCATGAGCTCTCCTATTGATCACAGGCTCCTGAAAATGTGATAATCTGAAAAAATACAAAATGTGTTGTTTAAACCCATTTTGTATTTTGTTCAGATGATCTTAAATCCATTTTAAAGGTGTCCCCCCCCCCCCCCCCCCCCCCCCCAATGGCTAAAAGTTGCGAACTGTGTAAACTGAGCATTTGCGATCCTTTTCTGCCTTTGAAAAAAACACAGCTCAAACGGGCGATTCTGGACAAGGCACCTTATTGACGTCAGATCGAAAAAAGAAATGCAAATGCAGTTCCACCACCGTCTGGATCTCCACCCCCTGTCTCTGGAAATCACGCCCAGAGAATTTGGACCGCGGAGGAGCTACGCAATGCGAAATGCGTTTTTTTATTTGCCTGGAGGCACGTGCGAGTGTTTCTAGGCTCGGAAGTCCTTTACCCGACCCTCTGGACCTCTGAAACAGCAGTTTAATTTTATTTTCTGTGAAAATGTGTTTTTTTCACTGAAATGGCTCTCCTTTCTGTTTTCGTGCTTCAAACGCGGAAGTTGGGAGAGCGGCTTAGAGGAGCGGGTGGGGGGGGGGGGACCGCCCCTCTAAGCCTATCTGTGTCCTTCTCATTTGCATTCAAGCAAGAAGGCCCAGAATAAGTTGTTCAGAGAGTGAATTTGTGACCATGTCTGTGTAAATGGGTCTTTCTCATGCACTGAGTGTTGATTTTGAAGAAGGATTCATTTACAGTATTAGGGAACCATTAAGGAGCCATATAAAAGCATCAAGAAGTACCATGTCATGGGTCCTTTAACAATCTTTGCCAATGTGTGCATTGTGTCACCATAAAAACTGCTGGACATTCCTCTAATAGAGGTACAAGAACACCCCCAGAGTGATATCATGGCAAAGTATCAATAGAGAATAAACTATAAAATGAAAATTTGAAAAAAAAAAAAAAATACCATTACCAAATTTAGTTAATAACAGTAATTAGAAGTTAAATAGAAAACTAGACCAGAAAAGTTAAATAGTCTAGCTTTAAATACAATAACAGTAATGTATTTTAAAGCTACACTATTTAACTTTTGTGCTCTGTGTACCAACAGCTTGTCTCTGTGGTGGTGATACTGCTTGTCCTGCAATGCTTCACAATTTCACACAGTGATGGCACTATGGCAGGTCACGGATCAGATCTGTAGCGAGGCGAGCCCACTCATAGTAAGAATGCATGTTTTTCTAGGTATTATCGTAGCACCAGTAATAGAATTCATGTGAAATAGGTATGCTTAATGCCATACTGTGGAACATTAGAACACAAGAGCAGGGTACCCTCACTGGAAAATTGACATAGTGCAGCTTTAATTTTAAGATATCCAAAGCGTTTTACAGTGCATAGTTCATTCCTAAAGCTGCCCTGCCATCACACACACACACACACACACGCACACACACACACACACACACACACGCACACACACACACACACACACACACACACACGCACACACGCACACACACACACACACACACACACATTACATTCATACTAGACAAGCTGGGCGTGTCTTACCCAAGTGGAGCTGGATTCAACCCTTGAACCCTCCACTACCTGAGGCTAGAGTTGGGAGATTTATATACTGTACATAAAAAGGACACATACTGCAATTGTTGTTTTGGAGATATGCAAAATTAGATTAAAGTATATCGTCTATGATTAAAACTTTGAAAAATTACCTCAAAAATGGAAAGAAGTCTAGTGTAATCTCCCAAACGAGGGAAAAAGTGATCCTTTTGTGTTTAATTATACTTTTTATCACTTTTTATGTTATATATAGTGTTTCAACAGTGATCATCTGGGCACCATTTTTGAGATGTTTTGGGTTCCATCCAGAAGCCATTTTAAATTTGATGGTACTGACTTGACACACTGGGAATTTAACCTACTTTGAGTTACTAATTCCAAGTAAAAGGGAGGAGTTTGAGAGTGAAACTGCCCTGTGTGGTGGTTGTCTCACCTTCACCTTCATTGTTAAGTCACTGATTAGCTTAGATTGGCTTGTTATCGTCACATTTTTTATATAGGCTCTCAAAGCACTTCATATTAAAGGAAAAGTAACCTTTTTTTACAATCTGAGCCTTCTTTCGGCAATAAAACAAGTAGTTTTACTCACCCATAGCAGTTTGGTGTCAATTGGAGTGGTATCGCAGAAGTTATGTTGTAGCCGTTCTGTTCTACTAATTATCCCGTATCCGTTAACATGGTGCTCGTATCATATGCTCGGGGCATTACTTTGCGCTCTCCAAATAACACAAACTTTAGCACTTTTCAAATCACAGAAGATCGCTGTGTCAGGGTAGACTTTTAGTGGATTCCAAAACGGCCTGAAACCCGATATGCAGCTATAGTTTCATTTGATGACGTCATCAGAGAGGACAGTGCGCATGCGTGAACTCAGCTGTTTTGTAAACACCGCTAGTCCGAAAGAAGCTAACACCGCTCTGAACTTTACTTTTCTGTTGCGATATCGGGTTTCAGGCCGTTTTGGAATCTACTAAAAGTCTACGCTGACACAGCGATCTTCTGTGATTTGAAAAGTGCTAAAGTTTGTGTTATTTGGACACCGCAAATCAGTGCCCCGAGCACTCACGCTAACGGATACGGGATCATTAGTAGAACAGAACGGCTCAACATAAGTTCTGCGATACTGCTCCAATTGACACCAAAGTGCTATGGGTGAGTAAAACTACTTGTTTTATTGCCGAAAGAAGGCTCAGATTGTAAAAAAATGTTAATTTTCCTTTAAGGAACCATTTACCCATTCACACACACAATCCCACACCGGTGTACACAGACACCTGGGAGCGACAATAGCATTCATCTGTGGAGGCTGGAATTGGACCGCTAAATCAGCGATGTTTATATCGAGAGAGGGGATTCGAACCACCCTTCGGATCAGTAGACTCTACAAACTGACAGCTGGTAAACTATATCAGAGTCCAGTTCTGTTTCTCTTTCTTCACTTCCCTAGCTCAAAGCAGGATAAAGTCCCCATTTTCAGGCCAGTTCTATCAGATGAAAATGACATGGATGGAGCTGAAATGTCTGGATCGCAAAACAGTGTCTAGATGTTATAACCTTTTCTGCATTAAATCACTCCGGGATGATTGAGAGATTACACCATCTCACTCCCAAATAATGGTATAAAGTGATATTCCTTCCTTTTCTGTTTAATTATACAGTCTGTTCACTTTTTATTGAGTACTTGAACGTCAACCAAGAAATTACAGGCACAATTAAGCACATTCCCAATGCATTGTTAAAAAATTTCGTCTGAAAAGTGTTAGTAAAAGAAAGAGAGATTAGGGATGGGCGATACTGACAAACATGAATATCTAGACTGTTTTCTTTACTCTATGGAGCTCCACAGTCCCGCCCACTTCAAAGTCCGCTCTGGTTCCAGAAGTAAATTTCCCATTCATTTTCCCATTGACTTTTCAAAGGCCACGCGCTAACGGGCTACGTGCTACGTGCTACGTGCTACCAAATATCCAAAACGTGGTTGTTTTCAGTCTAAAAAGCATATTAGCCCTGACCTTTCAAGATTTTAATTAATTATTTTTTTTAAGTCTATGGGGAAAAATGAATGGGAAATTTACTTCATAATGATATTCAGACGATAATTTAAAAATGCACCAGGAATGTGCTCAAATGTGCCTGTAAGTATCTTGGTTGAGGTTCAAGTATCGCACAAAATGTGAATGGAGCCTAAAGGTCCTATATTACGCACAATTTACTCTTGTGAGCTTTTAGCCATGTTATTAATGTTACTACATCCCCAAAAACATACCTGGAGTTGTGTTTTATTTCATTCACACATGTTTGAGTAACACTTTATTACTGGTCTGTCTACATCTCCAAAGCTCAAAATGCTCTGTTCCACCTTGTGATGTCATGAAGTGGTAGTTTTCATGTTAACAGCTCCTTTTACCTAAAATGATTCTAGTGAAGGTGTGCGGAGTTTAAAAAAAACGATGAAGCACTGCATGACATCCCAAGGTGGAACAGTGTATTTTCCGTTGGAGAGAAGAAATACAGTGGTACCTCACCTTACAAAATTAATTCGTTCCAGAAGTGGTTTCGTAACGTGAAAAATTCATAAGTTGAGTAGCTATTTCAATGGAAAAGATCCGTTCCAAGGTTGTTTTTTTTAATAGTGTAACTTTTTTTTATAGTGTAACATTTGTGTTCTGCGTCCTGATTGGAATTAAACCAGGTCTAGACCAGAACTAAACCAGGTCTAAACCTGGACTGGACCTGGACTAAACCAGGATTATCCCGGGACATGGCAGTGCCGTTGGAGGAGCGCGGTGCTCGTGTCTCCGCGCTCCTTGCGGGTTCCGCGCTAGAGCTAAGAGGCCGAGAAAGACGCTCTTTCAGCGGGAATAAGAGCGGGGCGGGCTCTGGTTCTATGTGACTTCCAGAGCCGGGGGGCCGACACTGTGAGCTGTGAGCCGCGCGGGCCCGCGGCCCCATCCCGCGCCGTGTCGCTTTTTGATCCTTCGATGTCGGCTCTTCCTATCATTGTGAAGCAGAATTCACCAAGCCTTGGATTGTTCACTCACTAATAGGGAACGTGAGCTGGGTTTAGACCGTCGTGAGACAGGTGAGTTTTACCATACTGATCATGTGTTGTTGTGTCTCCGCTCCCATCGCACTTTCGGCGCTATATTGAGCCGTGTCTACCCCACGCTTCACTATCAACACATTCCATTGAAAATCTATGAGTGTTTAAACGAGAGAGAAATGTGAGAAAAGTGTAGAATGTGTGTGGTGAGGCATTTACAGCCCTAAAACATGTAGAACAATTGCCATGTAGAACATCTCCCACCGCGGGCCACCTCTGGAACCTAACCCCGTGTGTGCTGATAAAGTGCATTTACGTTTCGGGGCGTGCATCTGAGCGCGCATTAATTGAATTTTTGAGATTTGTTGTTTTTAAAGTGCTTTATAAATAAAGTTGGATTGGATTAGAGATTTCGCGTTTCGTAACTTGAAATTTTCGTTTGTTGGGTCATTCGTAAGGTGAGGTACCACTGTATACAGGTTCTGTGTGTTAAACGTGTGAATGAAACAAAATACAACTCCAGGTGTGTTTGTAATGAGGAAACAACATTATAACAGATCAGAAAATAGCGTAATATGGGCCCTTTAAAGTGGACCTAAAAAGGTTCAGAAACATCACTGTATCCTCTTGTTTGGGAGAATACATGAGGCATTTCTGTCTGGTTTAATTATAGACGATATACTTTTCTAATTCAAATTATGCATACTGTATCTCCAAAACAATTGCGATATTAGCCATTTTACAATATACTCTATATCTCTCAGCTGCAAGGTTCACCTGACATCACAACATTGTAGAGCCCCTAAAGTTTAAGCTGAGCTGGAGGACAGGTACGAGTTCCGTGGTGGATATTCCAAGTTTTGCTCCAAGTTTGTGGAGCAATCCCAGATAAATCATGAGAAGGTTTAATATTTGTGGATCAAGTCTGGAGATTTCTAAACACATTTCAAAAACACTAAATAATAATCATAATAATAATAATAATAATAATGCATTTTATTTAAAAAGCGCCTTTCAGAACACCCAAGGACACTGCACAAGGTTAAAAACAAATAAAATAAATTAATCTCCCATAGAGCTATACAGGCCCCTGCTCTCCATTTGAAATTATATCTAAAAATATGATCATGTCATACTCCCAGATGGGGGCAAGAGACAGATTTTTTCTATTGATTACATAGTACTTTACCATGAAATATCCAAACAGTAAATTCACAAATGTTGAACCTGATCATTTCTATTAGTGACTAGACCCAAGAACTCACTGTAACTTCTGAGGTGGAGGGGGGTCTGTTACTTGCTTGTCTCCATGGAGATGTTATTTCTTTGCCTGGAATGTTCCATAATAGGGCTTAAACATATCTCCCTTGCGTTTGTTCAGTTACCCTAAAAAACATCAATGCTTCTCCATAGATCTGTTTATTTCCGTACTGCAGAATAATCAAGGTAAAACAGTAATATGTCCATGGAAACAACCAGAAAAGTTACACTGTGCACCTTTAACAATATTATTTTTAACTACCCCCATGTGTTTTAAATATGACTGGCCTATAGAATGTTGTGATGTCATCTGAAACCAGCGATTGAGATTTCATTTTTTGTCACTACACGCCCATCTCTACCTCTCTGGTTTAACAGGTACGACAATTAGAGGAGCTACGTTTTTTCCATCGTCACAAACTCCAGGACTGAAGAAGGGATAGACCCTCTCGGCGAAGGCGCATCCGGTGAAACAGTAGAGCAGCGTTTTGGAGCCGACGTCATAGAAGGAGACGGTGCCCTGGTCATAGTCCGTGAACACGCCCACAGTCTGAGGTCTCGTCTGGAGCTTCAGAAGGATGGAAGGGGAGTCCAGGGCGCGATATTCGTCTCCTCCTCGCAAACGCACCGTCCAAAAACCGTTCTCTGGCTTTGATGTGATCATGCCCTTACGGTTCACAGATTCCAGAACCACACCCAGGTCCCAGTAAGTCTTTGATCCCACCGAGACCTAAAGAGAAGGAAAATTGTTATTAGACTAGATAAGGGAGATGAGCAGTGACCTGCTCTGTTCTAGAAGTCATGTTTTTAGTCATGTTCCCTAGACTTCAAATATGATAGCACACCTTTTTCTTAGTCAGCAATACGTGTAGGACTTTGATACAAATAAAAAAAATGCTTGTGATTTACAGCTATCCATCGGAGGCGCCGGTAACCTCATGGCTCTTTGTTGTGATGATGTATACAACACGTCAGTGGACTTGTTTCTTTCATTAAGTCTGAGCTTTCTAATTTTGAATATTTCCGGAAAATTTATGGGAAAAATCAATGGCAAATTTACTTCTGCAACCACCAGGGGGTGGGTGGTTCTTGATGAGCTCCATAAGACAAGAAAAGGAGTCCACATTTTGGGTGAAATGTACTAAGTATAATAAGAAATTGCATCTTATCGTATTGCAAAAGACAATTCTGCCAACCCAACAATAATGAACTTTGTAAAGATGGCTGCCACACCGTGACCTCTGACCTGGAAGTAGAAGCGCCCTGACACATAACCCTTCTTGGCAAGGACACAGATGACCGGGTCGAACCTCTGCGGGTTGTCAGGGACAATGTGGAGCAGCTCTCCCCGCCCTGCCTGCTTCCCGTCTGGGGAGAGCACGATGTTTGGGTGGGCTGTGTGCGGATCAAGCTCCAGGTCCACTGGAGACAGAGAAGGAGAAGGTCAGACCTATTCTGCAAAATCAACTTGTCAGAGCTTTTGTCCATGTTATAGTTGTTTCTCCTTCTCATTGACCCTCTGAAGTTGTATTTGAAGTGATTCGTGCATGTTTGAGTAGTCTTTAAAGGTCCCATGGCATGAAATTTTCACTTTCTGAGGTTTTTGAACGTTAATGTGAGCTCCCCTACCCTGTTTAGCCCCCCCCCCCCCCCCCATGGTTAAAAGTTGCGAAATGTCTAAACTGAGCATTTGCGATCCTTTTCTGCGTTAGAAAAAAATCAGAGCTCAAACGGGCGATTTTGAACAAGGAAACTTATTGACGTCAGCTCGAAAAAAGAAATGCAAATGCAGTTCCACCCCCGTCTGTCTGTACTCAGCGTCTCTGTAAATCACGCCCAGAGAGTTTGGACTGCGGAGGAGCTACGCAATGCGAAATGCGTTTTTTTATTTGCCTGGAGGAACTTGCGAGTGTTTCTAGGCTCGGAAGTCCTTTATCTGAGCTTGTGGATATCTGAAACAGCAGTGGTTTAATTTGATTTTCTGTGGAAATGTGTTTATTTTTCAATGGAACGCTTCAATCTCTCCCCCCGCGCAAAAACACAGAAGTGGGTCAGAGCGCACAGGCAAAGCTGAAGAGGAAAGAGTGGAGAGTTTGGCCACGCCCCCACCCGCTACTATAGGCCATCTCTGTCCTCCTCATTTGCATTCAAGCAACAACGCCCATTATGGAGTGTTCCAGAGTGACATTTATGACTCTTTCTCATCTTATCTCTGTTTCTCATGCACTGAGTGTTGATTTTGAAGAAGGATTCATTTACAGTATTAGGGAACCATTAAGGAGCCATATAAAAGCATCAAGAAGTACCATGTCATGGGATCTTTAATTGCTTATTTTCAAGACGCCATTATGCCGATACACAATCACTGCTCTGTACTTATTTTGTTCTCCAATTCTATTTTCTTAATTGGAGATACACATAGGATTCGACAGTGCCGTGTTGTTATTTTGGTACAAAAATAATCGACTATCCATTGGAGGAGCTGGCTCTTTGTTGTGATGAGGTTTACGGGGCATCAGCTGCCAACAGTTTTCTTTCTAATGCTGAAGTCAGTGAACTTGCCTGTCTGCATGGAAATGTTATTGCTTTGTCTAGAATGTTCCACAGTATAAATTAACCTATCATGAACGGACAAGCAGGTTACAGCACCTGTGGAGTGTCGCCCCTATTCAGAGAAGGCATTACTGTATTTTTGAGCAATAGAATCACCCAAAATGAATAAAAGATAGATGTATATGTTTAATGCCATACCATGGAACATTCCAGGCAAAGCAATAACATCTCCATGGAGAAAAGGAGGTAGCGGACCCTCAAGCAGAAAAGTTTGGCCTTTTATGTTGTTGGGCAGCATATGACATTCACAGAGGTAATACCATAACTGTTATCTAGCAGCAATAATGTTGAAGTGCATATAACACTGCCACTTAAGTGATGTAAAACTGTGATTACTATGGTGATAATGATGAAGTATTTACCACAGGTAGTATCCCATCAAACCAAGTCAGAATTAGAAAAACCTGTCATGTTTATTATGGGATAAACAGGCTACATTTTCAGTGGTGGATGGACTTTTGAGCCTTACAAAAATGAATGATTGTGCAAAATGGATGATAGAATACAGTATTTAGTAGGCTATGTGTGTAATTTTGTATTTTCCCTTACTGAAAATGCAATTGTCAAAGTACATACCTGCATATTTCTGCACCATCTTCAGTTCTGTCAGAAGAAAAAAAGCATATTATATATAAATGATACATTATGGTATTTAAAACACCAGATTGATTGAGTCCTTTAAAGGTGCACTATGTAAACTTTTCTATAGATATGTCATTGTCATTGAAATGTTCTACAGTATGACGCCAAACAGCTCTACTTTACATTAATCAATTACAGGTGTTTTTAGTGTGTGTTTTTAGAAAACACACACTAAAGACACTTAGAAAAACAAGCATTCTGACCATGCCCCTCCACAGATCTGACCTGTAACTTGGTCTGCTTTGGTCTCCATGAAGAGAGAAAACATTCCAGACAAAACAATAACATCTCCATGGAGAAAAGCATTTCGTGGACCCTCCCCCAGAAAATTTACACAATGCACCTTTAAATATCTTTATGTTTTAACCCAGATGCCCTCCCCTTCCTGTGGTGTATTACCTTGGTTCCTGAGCAGGTCCATTTGTTTGTCCACAGTCTCCTTTAATTTAGACAGAGCGTCTCTCAGTGTCCCCGCACTCTGCTCTGAGGGAAACCGGACCTCAGACCACTCTCTGGAGACTGGAGGAACGGTAACCGACGGAAACCGCTGAGGAAAAAAGTTACACCATGTTAGTTTATCTCAAGCTCTTTGTTTATTGCAGCAAGCTTTTAGCTGCCTGGTTAGCTCAACTGGTAAGTCCCCCCCCCCCTTCCCCCCAATGAGCAAGCCAGTGTGAGTCCTTGGGCAAGACCCTTCATGGTAATAATAATAATAATAATAATAATAATGCATTTTGCGTGAAAAGTCCCTCAGTCGTCCAGGTCGTCCAGCTAGATATAAACAGGGTCTAACCAGCACTAGAACCAGAGCTGACGAAGCCTCTCGGATGAGCGGCGAAACGTTTTCAACCAAACAAACTTTGTCCAGTTAACAAATTGAACTTCTCCTTTTATCAATAATGCATTTTATTTAAAAGCTCCTTTCAGAACACCCAAGGACACAAGGTAACCAAGGTACTGCCCCCCGGGTGCTGGAACTGCCCACTGCTCCTGAAAGAGGACGGGTCAAATGCAGAAGAAAACATTTCTCCTGTGTCACTGTGTGTGAGATCAATAAAGGCTTCATCTTTTAAAGCTAGCTAGCAGCTATCTTCTCATTTTGTTTTATTGCCATTACACAATTTCTTCTTCAGAAGAGTGTAATAATTCTAGTAGTAAAATGGCATGCAACCAATAAGAAAAGGACAACGCAGAGGAGTGGAAAACAAAATGATTTTTGTAAAATCAACAAAGAATCAAAGCGATAAAGTGTGACTTACCTCATATAAAATAAGTTATGTATTTTGTTCTGAATTACATGAGAATTTTGACAAGGAGATTTCTTCCAACCACAGTTAGGACAGATTTTTCGCGCTCTGTGGTTGGATTTCAGATTCTTCTAGATTCAAACAGAATGTAGAAGTGTCTGGCTGGTCAGTACTATCTCAGATAGTGTCATGGAGATAGTGTCATTCCTTATAGTTCTCGGCCTTTCATTACTATTGTAATGAGAATTAATTAAGATCAGATATACTAGTGGACCAGCAGAGAGTGTCTCGCATGTCCTTTAGTGGAATGAAAGAGGAGTTTGAACTGCTCAGACTGGTTTAATTCTGTGTCAGTGATATATGGTATGTTTAATGAGGTAATGTCCCCAGGCTGAATTATGTCATCTTTTCTCAGAGCTGCACAAACACTGCACTCTGCTTTTTATTGGAGACGTGTCCGGACACCCCGATCCTTTGTGTAGTTTGGATGTTATGAAAAGCGTTTGAAGTCAGGACAATCCCATAATAGAGGCCTACTGTTGTGGTGTTCTTGAGCAATACACTCCCCCTGTCTGTTCTACCCCAGGGATTTAGCTTCCTAGCACCCGCTGAAGCAAATTTTTGAGACGCTTGTAAACAGCAGACTGCTTAAATATATATTTTGAAATCGCTGAACAAATGGATACTGTGCAGCTCATGTCATCAACATTATCTCTGGGTGTGAAGCTAACGGCAAGCACTACTCTGTCTGAAGCTGTTACTCAAGTTAGACTTAGGGTGTTTTCACACTTGGTCCCTTTCAGCGTTTAAAGCGAACTCAGATCGCTAACTGAGCATTATAGGTTTATATGTGAACACTCTAAGCGCACTCAGACCCCTTTAAAAAGAACCGAACTGAGACCATCTCGGGAGGTGGTCTCAGTACGGTTCGCTAAAAGGTCCGCGGTACGGTTCGCCTAACCTGCGCAGTGTGTACACATAATGCTCCGGGTTCACTTCGCCTTTTGTGCAGTTTTATTACCTTCTAAGCTTCCCGTAGACAGGTCACGTGTCTACATTCGAAAAGCAGCAGGAAAAGACCAAATTCTGTCTATGGGAAAAGTAGGAAAGCAGGGCGGGCCGTGGCGTTGTTTGGGAGGAGGACGAAACGCCGTGTCTTTTGGGGACGAACACATAAAAGGACAACTGTCCACGACACACCGCAATGCAAAGGTCTTTCAAAACATTCCTGAAAGAAGGTCTCAGAGCTCTAGAGAAGCTACAGTGTGAACAGAAAGAGGACTGAGGCTCCATCAGAGCTTAAGTGGACCAGAAAGAGAACTCGGTCCTCTTTCACAATGTGAACACAAACAGAACTGAGTTTGTGTTCTCTTGGTCCCCTTGTTGGTCCATTTTTAGGGGACTGAGTTCGGTTTGCTTAAAGGAGACTATATGTGAAAACACCCTTAAAGATGCATTGTGTACTTTTTTGGTTGAGGGTCTGCCAAGTGCTTTTCTCCATGGAGATGTTACTGTTTTTCCTTGGAATGTTACACAGTGTGGTATTAAACCTTTCTACCTTCATGGAGACCAAAACAGACCAAGTTACAGGTCAGATCTGTGGAGAAGTGACATACAGGTGATGGACCCCCAACCAAAAAAGTTATTCATTTACAGGTGGTTTTGTTGCTCAAAAATACCTAGAAAACAGACATTCTGACTGTGAGCGGCATCGCCTCTCCACAGATTTCACCTGTAACTTGATTTGGTCTTCATGAAGATAGAAATGTTTAATGTCATACTATGAAACATTCCAGACAAAACAATAATATCTTCATGAAGAAAAGCACCTGATGGACCCTCCACCAGAAAAGTTACACAATGCACCTGTCAGATATCAAACTTTAATCAAACCCAGGACGCAGCCATGTTGGAATTTCTAAGTCGGAACCAACTCACAGTTCTGCACTGTTGCCCGAGGTTCAGAGAAGGTATTCTGAGGTAAATGGGTGTTCCAGCGTAAATGTACAAGTCAGAACTCGGAAAATCCAACCAGTGGAGCGCAGCATTAGTGCCACACTGCCAGGGAATGTTGATGACGTCATCTGGAAATCAATAACTTGGCTGCGAGCATCACCATAGCAATAGATAAACAAATGAACTACTATTAGGAGAGACTAGCTTCAGCTAAAACAGAAACAACTAATGCTTTGAACATCCACGGACAGTTACATGCTGTCAAATTTAAAAGTTAATCTGTATTAAATATTATTGGCATACAAGTCACTGATAAAACAAGTCTCTCACTAATAAAACAAGTCTCTCACTAATAAAACAAGTCTCTCACTAATAAAACAAGTCTCTCACTAATAAAACTACAGCCACAAGCTAAGAACAGTTTTTCAGTTAATGACTTTCACCCTTTTGTTGAAAATCAATCTTCTAAACAGAACCATGAACCCTCGTATTGATCACAGGCTCCTGAAAATGTGTTGCTTAAAGGAAAATTAACGTTTTTTTTTTTTTAACAATCTGAGCCTTCTTTCGGCAATAAAACAAGTAGTTTTACTCACCCATAGCAGTTTGGTGTCAATTGGAGCAGTATCGTAGAACTTATGTTGAGTCGTTCTGTTCTACTAATGATCCCGTATCCGTTAGCGTGAGTGCTCGGGGCACTGATTTGCGGTGTCCAAATAACACAAACTTTAGCACTTTTCAAATCACAGAAGATCGCTGTGTCAGCGTAGACTTTTAGTAGATTCCAAAACGGCCTGAAACCCGATATCGCAACAGAAAAGTAAAGTTCAGAGCGGTGTTAGCTTCTTTCGGACTAGCGGTGTTTACAAAACAGCTGAGTTCACGCATGCGCACTGTCCTCTCTGATGACGTCATCAAATGAAACTATAGCTGCATATCGGGTTTCAGGACGTTTTGGAATCCACTAAAAGTCTACCCTGACACAGCGATCTTCTGTGATTTGAAAAGTGCTGAAGTTTGTGTTATTTGGACACCGCAAAGTAATGCCCCGAGCACTCACGCTAACGGATACGGGATCATTAGTAGAACAGAACGGCTCAACATAACTTCTGCGATACTGCTCCAATTGACACCAAAGTGCTATGGGTGAGTAAAACTACTTGTTTTATTGCCGAAAGAAGGCTCAGATTGTAAAAAAAAGTTAATTTTCCTTTAAATCCATTTTATGTTTGTCTTGAGATTATCTTAAAACTAATTTGGCCGTGCTTGCGAATGAGTGCATTGTGTCAGCACGTTGGTAACTGATGAACTCTCCACCATAGGCGTACATAAAGAATACCCCCAGCAGAATGTTGTACTGTTCAAACCTGTATGAGCTGCAGATGGTCGTCAGACTCTCTGAGCTCCTCCAGCTCCTGTCTCCTGGTCTCCAGCTCTTGGATCTCTCTTGTCAGATCTTGGGTCAGCTGTTCTGCTTGAGTCTCTGCTGATCTTTGCTCTTTCAGAATCGCCTCCTTCACTTCAGTTTGTCTTTCTTTAATGGAGTTTATCAGAGACGTGAAGAAGGTGTCGCTGTGTTCTAACTCCTTATCTGCACTCTCCTTAAATGACATCAATCAGAAAATAGCATGAAACTAGCACCCAAATTGTGCCTATTAAAACATATTAATTTTTTTTTAAATTAATAATCATAATAAAAAATCAGATATTAAAGGAAAAGTAACGTTTTTTACAATTTGAGCCTTATTTCGGTAATAAAACAAGTTGTTTTACTCACCCATAGCACTTTGGTGTCATATGGAGCACTTCCAGAGATGTTTTAGATTAGCGTTAGCCTAGCGCGACTTCTAGCCATAGCTCGGGGCATATAATATATTCCCCGAGCATGTAATGCCCCGTGCGGGCTCCAAATAACACAAACTTTAGCACTTTTCAAATCATAGAAGCTCGATGTCTTAGTCTACGATTTCGTTTGGTCAAAAGTGGCCTGTAATCCGAGATTTATCCATAGTTTACAGCTTTGCGTTCCATGTTTGGGTCCCGGGAGCTGAGAGCACAGTCCGCACATGCGCACTGGTGTCCTCATCTACTCGAAACTATGGCTAAATCTCGGATTACAGGCCACTTTTGACCAAACGAAATCGTAGACTAAGACATCGAGCTTCTATGATTTGAAAAGTGCTAAAGTTTGTGTTATTTGGAGCCCGCACGGGGCATATTACATGCTCGGGGAATGCCCCGAGCTATGGCTATAAGTCGCGCTAGGCTAACGGCGTTAGCCTAACGCTAATATAAAACATCTCCGGAAATGCTCCATATGACACCAAAGTGCTATGGGTGAGTAAAACAACTTGTTTTATTACCGAAATAAGGCTCAAATTGTAAAAAACGTTACTTTTCCTTTAAGGCCCACTTTTATTCTCTGACTTTTAACACCGCGTGAGTTGTGTGGTCCTTTGTGTTTTTTATAATTGCTTATGTTTTTAGTTATTTTATTATTATCACTTTATTTATTGCTATTTTAGTAATGTTTTTATTAAGTTTTATTGATTTTATGTGCAGCACTTTGGAAATTGTTATAAAATGTGCTATAGAAATAAAGTTGGATTGCATTGGATTGGCATTCTACTACTCTTTATGAAGGTAGCAAAGGTAGCAACGCCCCTATCAGAAAATTGCAGCTTTAAAGTTTACTGGTTAAATAAACACATTTTATGGACGTACCTTTCTTTGCTGAAGGCTGTTTGAAATCTCCTCCACCTTCTTAACGCGCTGCTCGATCATGTTTTTGAACTCAGCCTCAGTCTTCACCATTTGAGCCTAAAATATGAAGAAAAAAAAGTGTTCAGAGTCCTAAAGAGGAGCAAGAAACAGCAAGAAAAATGTATAATCCTTATATTATTTACAAGTGATCAGAGTGTATGAGAGATCTGGCTCCACAACTGTGAGCTTAAATAGTCAAAACAAATGGATACCCACATTATCGTCAACATTATACGGTACATGTGATGACTTAAAGATGCACTGCATAATTTTTCTGGGGAAAGGTCAACCACCTGCTTGTCTCCATGGAGATGTTTTACCTCAAATGTTCCACAGTATGGGATTGCACTTATTTATCTCATTAAAAACAAGAAAGTGACATGTGATAAAAGAATGCTAGCTATGGAAAGCAATAACATTTCCATGGAGACAAAAGTTAAACAGTGCAACTTTTACTTGGGTAACTTGTTTCTTGCACCACTCCTTCAGATATGATTTACTTTGTCCTTTAAAAGAATTTGTGCATTATTTAGTGTCCTTCAGATTACATTAAAGGAGAATTAACGTTTTTTACAATCTGAGCCTTATTTTGCTACTAAAACAAGTTGTTTTACTCACCCATAGCACTTTGGTGTCATATGGAGCACTTCCGGAGATGTTTTAGATTAGCGATATCCGTAAAGCGAGTTCTCGGGGCATATATTACATGCTCGGGGCATATAATATATGCCCTGAGCGGTCTCCAAATAACACAAACTTTAGCACTTTTCAAATAATAGAAGCTCAATGTCTTAGTCTACACTTTTGTTTGAGTCAAAAGTGGCCTGTAATCTGAGATTTATCCATAATTTACAGCTTTGCGTTTCATGTTTGGGACCCGAGAGCTGAGAGTGAAATAAGATGTGACTGAGCGCATGCACACTGTCCTCCTCATCTACTCGAAACTATGGATAAATCTCGGATTAGAGGACACTTGACTCAAACAAAAGTGTAGACTAAGACATTGAGCTTCTATAATTTCCATCCATCCATCCATTTTCTTCGGCTTATCCAGGGCCGGGTCGCCGGGGCAACAGTCTAAGCAGGGACTCCCAGACTTCCTTCACCCCGGACACTTCCTCCAGCTCCTCCGGGGGGACCCCAAGGCGTTCCCAGGCCAGCCGGGAGACATAGTCCCTCCAGCGTGTCCTGGGTCTTCCCCGGGGCCTCCTCCCGGTGGGACATGCCCGGAACACCTCCTGAGGGAGGAGTCCAGGAGGCGTCCGGAACAGACGCCCGACCCACCTCAGCTGCTCCTCTCCATGTGGAGAAGCAGCGGCTCTACTCCGAGCCCCTCCCGTGTGACTGAGCTCCTCACCCTATCTCTAAGGGAGCGCCCAGACACTCTGTGGAGGAAACTCATTTCGGCTGCAAGCGGCTTCTATGATTTGAAAAGGGCTAAAGTTTGTGTTATTTGGAGACCGCAAACATGTGCCCCGAGAACTCACATTACGGATATCGAAAATCTAAAACATCTCTGGAAGTGCTCCATATGACACCAAAGTGCTATGGGTGAGTAAAACAACTTGTTTTATTACCGAAATAAGGCTCAGATTGTAAAAAACGTTAATTCTCCTTTAAATTTTATATAAATGTATAAATCCGATGTTACACCCAGATAGTCTTTGTTGAGTTGTAGTTTCTCCAATTTAAAGGTGCATTGTGTAACTTTTTCTGGTAATACTTTTCGTCATGGAGATTGTTGCTTTGTCTGGAATGTTTCACAGTATGGTATTGAACCTTTCTATGTTCACGGAGGCCAAAGTAGACCGAGTTATGGGTCAGATCTGTGGAGAGGCCCCACTCACAGTCAGAGATGTTTAATGTCATACCATGGAACATTCCAGGCAGAGCAATGACATATCCATAGAAACCAGCAGGTGATGAACCTCCAACCAAAAAGTCACACAGTGTACCTTTAGCACACTTTTATAACAGACCTTGTCATCTTTTTTCCTCACCTTCCTCTCCGTGCTCTCGTCTTCTAAACTCACGGCCTTGTGGTTCTTGTGGTCCGTCTCCACGCAGAATTGACACACGCATTTCTGCTCGTCTTTACAAAACATCTCCAGTAAACGATCGTGCTTCTTACACATCCTCTCCTGCAGGTTCCCCACCGGCTCTATCAACTTATGCATCTTCAGAGCGCCCACTTTCTGATGCGGCTCCAAGTGAATAGAACAATACGAAGCCAGACAAACCAAACACGATTTTTGGGCTTTGACTTGGACCGATCCCGCTAAACACACATCACAAGTTATCTCTCCAGGATGCAGCGAATTAAGAGGCGTAACTTTCTGCGGAATGATCACGCTTTTGAACGTGTCCGCGAGCTCTTTGAACGCGGTGTTGATGCTGATCTCCGGGCGTGGTGAGAAGGTCTTTTCGCAGGTGGGGCACTGGCACATGTTGTCGGATTTGACCCAGGCGCTTTGGAGGCACGCATGGCAGAAGTTGTGCCCGCATGGAGTGGTGACCGGGTCGGTGAAGATGAGTGAGCAGAGCGGGCACAGCAGCTGCTTCTCCGGGAGTGAAGAGGACATCATCTGCACAGGGAGGAGGAACACCAATATACAGTGTGAAAATACGGTAAAATATAACACAATGATACAAGGAGAAATTCAATTTGTCAACTGGACAAAGTTTATTTAAAGTTTATTTAAGTATATTTAAACAGAAATGGGGGAGTCAGACATAACTTGTCTCCCATTTATAATTCCATTCTCAAACCGAAGTCAAAACAGACAAAAGAAACAATAGGGCAGACAGGTCAGGGCCAGAGGTGTGGAGACGGTCGTTAGGGGTTGAATGGGTATGCTAAACTAGACGCCAGAGAAACTGGAAACACAAAAGAGAGAAACTCAAAAACAAATAGTTGAGATAGTTTCAGAATAATTTCAGTGTAGTTAGCTCCAGTGTTGTCCCTGAACGCGTTCACTGAACGATAGTTCATGAACGATAGTTCATGAACTATCGTTCATGAACGCGTTCATATTTTGGGTGAACGTGAACTGAACGCTCTGTATTACTGCCTGATGAACGAACTGTGAATGAGTTCATTCTGGTGTCTGTGAACGACACGCGCTATCTCTTTAACTTCGTTCAATAGGGTCTCAGATTTCTGATCCATCAATCTGAAATTTCCCACCGGCACCTCTCTCCCTCTCGCTCCGCCTGGTTTGCCTCAAACCTTTCTCTGCTCCTACAGGAGTGCTTACAAACTGTTTCCTGCTCTCTGGACTCTGTTCCCCTCATGCTCTCCCGACCTTCTCCTCCTCCTGCTCTCTGGTTCAGGGGCCAATCTGGGGCACTTCCTGGTCTTGTGAGAAACAGCGCAGAGTGGTGCGCTAAAGGGGGCCACATTAAAGGGGGAATCACTAATGTTAATTTGTGGGTTTATTTTGTTTTCTTAAGTCTCTTAGTTAATTAAGTCATATCATATGGGGGTTATGTATATATATATAGGATGGGTTAAAATGCAGAGAAGAATTTCTCCAGTGTGAGATCAATAAAGTTCACTTCTTCTTCTTCTTATTTAAGTATTTTCTTTATTATGTTGAATTGCAGGTGTTTTATCATTATGGGGACCGTTATTTATAGTTGGATAAGGATGTGAAATTGGATATGAAGCTGGAATCTAACACATGAATAACACATGGTTTGATTGTTCAAACTGATATAATAATTGCTGTCTATGGTTCTATATGGGCTTTGGCAATGATATTGAAAAATAATAGCTCACAGCAATGTACTGGGGAAAATAGAACTATGAACTAATTCATTTTTTGGAACTATGAACGAACTACTAACTATAAACAATTATGAACTATGAACAAACTAGTTCATTTTGAAATGTGTGAACTGAACTTTGAACTGGTTCATGTAGAAAATGAACTTTCCCAACACTGGTTAGCTCCTCCCTGCAGCTAGATATAAACAGTGTCTAACCAGCACTCGAACCAGAACTGACGAAGCCTCTCGGATGAGCAGCGAAACGTTTTCGGCCAAATAAACTTTGTCCAGTTGACAAATTGAATTTCTCCTTGTATCATGGATTCTACCTGGACGACTGAGGGATTCTTCACGTATTAACTTATAATGATTTCATATCTTTAGCTTTTCGTTGTTTCGTAGTTATTTTGCATTTGTTTAAAGGTCCTATATTACGCAAACCCCACAATCACACTCAAAGGAAAAAGGGTCGAGTCAGAACCAGTGGCTCTTGTGGAAACTGTCACACATCACATACATTGCCCCAGTATGAATGTGGTGTACGTGTAAGTGTTTATTTGCATTATAATTATGCTAAAATTGTGGTTACTTGAGAATCAAGTCTATAATCAATTATAATTATATCATGTGATTTCTTTGTGGTGCTGCCTGTGCATGTCTTTGTTTGTGTCATTGTTGTTGTTGTACACTAGTATGTGTCTTGTTTTTTGCAGAATGTTTCACACAGTACAGTGGTACCTCACCTTACGAAAGACCCAACAAATGAAAATTTCATGTTACGAAACGCCTTCACGGTAAATTTTTGTCTCTAGATACGAAAGAAAATTCAAGTTACGAAACGCGAAATCTCAAAAATTAAAATAATGCGCGCTCAGCCACACACATTATACGCTTTTCTCAGACTGAATTAAAACTTTTCTCACATTTGTCTCTCGTTTAGACACTCAAACTTTCATAGATTTTCAACAAAATTATTAATAGTGAAGTGTGGGGGGAAGGAGGAGGGGGGAGAAGACTGCGCTCGTGTGATAGCGCAGCATGACCCGGCGCGGGGCTGACAGCAGGTCTAGACCAAGGTCTAAACCTGGACTGGACCAGGACTAAACCAGGACTAAACCAGGACTAAACCAGGACTAGACCAGGTGGATTAAAGCAGCGAGGAGGGGACTGCACGCAGTCTGAGCGCATGAACGCATGAACGAGACCCATGCAAGAGCCGCGGTGGTCTAGACCTCCTCTAGACCTCACCAGGTCTAGAGGAGGTCTAGAGGAGCCGCGGTGGTCTGGACTAAACCAGGACTAAACCTGGACTAAACCAGGAGGAGCCCACGGCTCTTGCATGGGTCTCGTTCATGCGTTCATGCGCTCAGACTGCGTGCAGTCCCCTCCTCGCTGCTTTAATCCACCTGGTCTAGTCCTGGTCTAGTCCTGGTTTAGTCCTGGTTTAGTACAGGTTTAGTCCTGGTCCAGTCCAGGTTTAGACCTTGGTCTAGACCTGCTGGCAGCCCCGCGCCGGGTCATGCTGCGCTATCACACGTGTCAGAGCGCAGTTTTCTCCCCCCTCCCCCTTCCCCCCACACTTCACTACTAATAATTTTGTTGAAAATCTATGAAAGTTTGAGTGTTTAAACGAGAGACAAATGTGAGAAAAGTTTAAATCCAGTCTGAGAAACCAATCAGGACGCAGAACACAATGTTACACTATAAAAAAAGTTACACTATAAAAAAAAAAACTTGGATCGGGGCCTTGGAACGAATCAGGCCTTTTCCATTGAAATAGCTACTCAACTTACGAATTTTTCACGTTACGAAACCACTTCTGGAACGAATTAATTTTGTAAGTTCAGGTACCACTGTTATCTGCTTTTATGTGTAATATTTTTATATTATGCACAGGCTGTAATAGTATATAGAAGTGGACTAATAGAGGGTGATGTCTCCCTTAGCGTTCGGTCATATTAAACTCATGAGGCTCGCAGTGAATGAATTTGGAGCCAGGTCCATATTAGGAAAAGGAATTTATTTACGGACAAAATAGCAAAATAAAAACACCAGGATCATATCACAGACTTCCACCATTTGATTCTTGATCCTGATTTTCCAGCCCCGTCCACCCCTCACTGTTCCAGCATGAGTCACTCTGCTTAAACAGACACACCCGAGCTCCAGAGCCACAGATACCTCACTATAAGAACTGCTTTATTAGGCAACTTCTTCACTGCGCTGCAAAAAGGAACCAAAAAGGAACATATGTTAACAAGAAGATATGATATAATGCTGAGAAATCTCATTATTAATTAGTTATTAGTTCATTAAGTATTCGTTGCATTTTCTCCAGGTCAAAATTAAGACTAAACCAGAACAACAAGGACTAGAAGAGAACCAAATCAAGTCTATGTTTAGACTAAAATGGGTCCAATAAGACCAAATAAACATGAAATGAGAACAGTGAAGAAGAAGTGAGAACATACAGTACCTACCCGTATTTCATAATTTTGAGGTTTTCATTTTTAGCCATGAGGGCTTCCATACATTTCTATTTTACTTTTTAATAGCAATTTTCTAGAGCTGGGCAATATGGAAATGCATTTGGTCCCCTTTTATTTTAATTTTTTTTTCTAATTTTCATGAAACTACAAAAATATGAATTGATAAACAACATTTTTTTTTTACTTCACTGACTTCAAATATTAAAAATATTATGTAGAAACAAATGAAACTAGTCAAAAGTTTATATAAATTTATATAAATGCAAATCTTTAGCCGTTTTCACCCATGTTTGCGTACATTTTATTTGTATTTTCTCATCTGTTAGAACCACCTTTAATCATAATGAGGAAGCTGTCAGAAATGAACACAGAAACACCTGAAATTTGCAACCACAATAAATAAGGTGTAGCAAAGTTATTTTTTTTTAGTTTTATCAATTCTAAACAAGTGAGAAGATAAAACAATAAAGCAAAACCAACCAGACAGAACCTGAAGGCGAGAAAGCCTTTGCCCTGTAATTATATGATATGATTTGATAAGGGAAAATGTTAGTTCCAGTGCAGTGCTGACATTCCAGTGAACAAGCTACAACACAGGCTAAACTTGGAATGAGAATTTCCTCTATAGCGGTTAAAATCTAAGCTAGTGTGATCATGATGGCTAGTAAGTAGTAGTAGTAGTATTTAGTGTGTAAAATGCAGGTACTTACAGTATTGGAGTCTTGGTCACACGTTGAAACAGGTGACTCAGGTTTATGAATGAGGCCGAGCTGCAGCTGCAAAATGAAACGTCAGATATTCTTCAAACTGGGACCTCCCACCTCTGCAGCGCTCATAAGGTGTGTGTGTGTGTGTGTGTGTGTGTGCCAGCTCAGAGGAAGTTAAAGCCACTGTATCTGAATTTTACAGATTTAAAAACATGAAAAACAGAAGTAGTTCATTTTAACCAGTTTGCAGTGGTCCAGTTATTCCTCTTTTACCTTATGCATTCAGAGCATTCAAATTATTCACCACAATAAGTTTATCAGCACACAGACTTAGACAAACTTTAGTGATCCACAATGGAAATTATTTAGACACAGTGTCTCACAGGATATATCACAATATTCAAGATTCAAGATTCTTTATTGTCATTATGAAAGCATAATGATATTTTGATGGACTCCCGGCTACAGAAGTATAAAAATACAACACAACAAAACGATCATAAATAGATAAAAAAGCATCATAAATACAGTTCCAGTAGTGTAAAGTGTCTGCAGCAATATATTATATAGACGCTCCTCAACTTACGAACGAGTTACGTTCCGGACGCCCGTTCGTTAGTTGAATTTGTTCGTAAGTCGTTATTATATGTTTAAGGCTTGTATAAGTTATCTATATGGATTTGTACTGCATTTAAATAACACTAATATCACTAATAACACAATAACACTAATAAATAACACTAAATAATACTAATATGCTTTTTAAAAATATGGAAAACTGATGAGATAAAAAGAAGAGAGGGACACAGAGGCAAACACAGTCAGCTGAGAGAGAGAGAGCGTGTGTGTGAATGTATGTGTGAGACTGTGTGTGTGTGTGTGTGTGTGTGTGTGTGTGTGTAGCCTATTTACCTCCTATTTTCCTTGAGCTCTTGGGGAAAGAAGTTTCTCCATCTCTTCCATGAGTTTCCCTCTCTTCTTGCTTATGATGGTGGATTGCATACCCGCTGCACTTTTCACATGCTCCATAATGCGGTCCTTTTGTTTATATACTCAACAAAAATATAAACGCAACACTTTTGTTTTTGCTCCCATTTTTCCTGAGATGGACCCAAAGATCCAAAATTCACTCCAGATACACAACACTACCATTTCTCTCAAACATTGTTCACAAATCTGTCCAAATGTGTGACAGCGAGCACCTCTGCCCCGCCGAGACAATCCACCCCACCTCACAGGTGCGCCACATCAAGATGCCGATCCGACATCATGACCAGTGCACAGGTGCGCCCCAGACTGCCCACAATAAAAGGCCACTCCGAAATGTGCATTTTTTTGCTTTATTGGGGGTCTGGGGACTCAGAACCAGTCAGTATCTGGTGTGAACACCGTAGTACGCCCACTCAGGTGAAGTTCTGAACACTTCTACTGAGTGGGCGTGATGCTTGGGGGATGCTGCGCAGCCCCTGCCTGTGCGTCAGCGGCGGAAATGCGCACTACGTACTGTACCCGTAACTCCGAATGTTCGTAAATCGAATGTTCGTATGTCGAGGAGCATCTGTAATAACAAAGAGCAACATTGTGAATGGTAATAATACATTCTAAAAATAATAAACTGGTGTCAAATAAGCCGTAATTATATAAATGTATATGTACAACTTTCAGAGTGTTTTGCCCTCATGGTAAATCTAGTGATTAGCATGCTAATGTGCACTTCCTGATTACCGGTCAATAAAACACTTTATAATTAGATGCAGACAGTACAGAGCAGACTTACTTTGACCCCAAGAGCTGCTTATGTCAGTGTACCTATAAAAGTGTCCTTTGTGTCTCAGTGCAGTTTAACAGAAGGACTGGTCAGGGAGGGTCAGCAGATCTGTGTCAGGGCAGTTTGAAGAGACGAAGTGCCAAAAGTGTCTCTCCTCTGTGTCCTGCAGCATCACAGCAGCCTCCAGGGGGCGCCGGGTGAACACAGCAGGAAAGGCCTCGTTCTTACTCTCTCATTCCCTCAAAGTATTTCCTCTAGAAGGTCTTCTGCCACATTTGCTGCCACATATGGTGTAAAAAGCCTGTAGCATCTCCATTGGCCATAGCTAACCTCTTGCACAGTCTCGATGGATACGGGAGAAACCAATAATTCATTTCACAAATACAAATAGGACACGTTCAACTGTCTTAAAGATGCTTTTATATGGCTCCTTAATGGTTCCCTAATACTGTAAATGAATCCTTCTTCAAAATCAAGAGAAAGAGAGATAAGATGAGAAAGAGTCATACATGTCACTCTGGAACACTCCATTATGGGCGTTGTTGCTTGAATGCAAATGAGGAGGACAGAGATGGCCTATAGTAGCGGGTGGGGGCGTGGCCAAAGTCTCCGCTCTTTCCTTTTCAGCTGTGCGCTCTGACCCACTTCTGTGTTTTTGCGCGGAAGGAGAGATGAGAAGCGTTCCATTGAAAAATAAACACATTTCCACAGAAAATAAAATTAAACCACTGCTGTTTCAGATATCCACAGGCTCAGATAAAGGACTTCCGAGCCTAGAAACACTCGGACGTGCCTCCAGGCAAATAAAAAAACGCATTTCGCATTGCGTAGCTCCTCCGCAGTCCAAACTCTCTGGGCGTGATTTACAGAGACACTGAGTACAGACAGACGGGGGTGGAACTGCATTTGCATTTCTTTTTTCGATCTGACGTCAATAAGTTTCCTTGTTCAAAATCGCCCGTTTGAGCTCTGATTTTTTCTAACGCAGAAAAGGATAGACATTTCGCAACTTTTAACCATGGGGGGGGCTAAACAGGGTAGGGGAGCTCACATTAACGTTCAAAAACCTCAGAAAGTGAAAATTTCATGCCATGGGACCTTTAAATCAAGTCATTTTTACTCAGGATTCAGGTTTAGCAGGCTGTGTACTTGTTCACATTAATCACAAATACTGTGAATGTGAATGCTTAATTAGATTAGAGCTTCATGTCCAGTGTTTTGACAGAGTTGCTTTGTTAGTGGGTGTGTGCAGTGAGTCCAGTGGTGAATATTTTCCATTGTTGTCACAGTTACGAGGGTTCAAACTCCAAACCGCCGCGTAGGAATGCCGCTGCGCCACATAACTCCAACCAAACCACTGTGCTGCCAGGAACAGGTGCAGTGAGGGAGTTAGTGATGGAGACAGAGGAGAAGAGAGAGAGGAAGAGAGAGAGAGAGAAGAAAAGAGAAACAGAGACAGAGAAGAAGAGACTTAAAAAAAAAAAACTTTAAAGGAAAAGTAACGTTTTTTACAATTTGAGCCTTATTTCGGTAATAAAACAAGTTGTTTTACTCACCCATAGCACTTTGGTGTCATATGGAGCATTTCCGGAGATGTTTTAGATTAGCGTTAGGCTAACGCTGTTAGCCTAGCGCGACTTATAGCCATAGCTCGGGGCATTCCCTGAGTATGTAATATGCCCCGTGCGGGCTCCAAATAACGCAAACTTTAGCACTTTTCCAATCATAGAAGCTCAATGTCTTTAGTCTACGATTTAGTTTGAATCAAAAGTGGCCTGTAATCCGAGATTTATCCATAGTTTACAGCTTTGCGTTCCATGTTTGGGTCCCGGGAGCTGAGAGAACACTCCGCGCATGCGCACTGGCGTCCTCATCTACTCGAAACTATGGCTAAATCTTGGATTACAGGCCACTTTTGACCACACGAAATCATAGACTAAGACATCGAGCTTCTGTGATTTGAAAAGTGCTAAAGTTTGTGTTATTTGGAGCCCGCACGGGGCATATTACATGCTCGGGGAATGCCCCGAGCTATGGCTATAAGTCGCACTAGGCTAACGGCGTTAGCCTAACGCTAATCTAAAACATCTCCGGAAATGCTCCATATGACACCAAAGTGCTATGGGTGAGTAAAACAACTTGTTTTATTACTGAAATAAGGCTCAGATTGTAAAAAACGTTACTTTTCCTTTAAACAATACATTCATTTTACACTTAAACAGGCAAAAAGCAACCAAAGCCAACAAAAAGCCAACAAAACCATCACCCATGTCCCACCCCCCCTGCAGATGTAACGCCAACTGCCCCTCCCTCACCAAACACAAACTCCTCCTGCCCCACCAGTGCGCTATACATGAACTCCACTTTGGCACCTTTTTTAATTTAACTTGTTTAACTCTTTTAAACATGTTTATTATGTGTTCTTTTTGTTCAGTTTGACTTTTATTGTCACCAAAAAGAAAAACAAGAAAAAAAGGAAAACACTGAAAACAACAGTCACATTTGGAGCATGAAACACTGCAAAGTTTTGACGTAAAATACAACGCCAAAGGTACAAGACTCCATCCCATAACCCCGGTGTAAACATGAACACAATAATGACATTAAATGTGTTCATATCAACATCTGACAATTTCTCAGAGTTTATTCAGAAACGATGCTCTTTACTCATCTCTGCTCTGTTTTCCAACATTTATTAACATTTTAAATAAACAGACCAAGTTTTTCTTTTTGTTTATCAGTTAATTAATCAAATAATCAAGTTAAATATGATCAAACAAATCGCAAAAATAAGTTTTGTCCAGACTACGGTTACTATACCAACTTCAGCTCTTGCTCTGAAGTATCTGGACACGCTCAGTTTGAAAAGCATAACAGTTGGGGTAAAGCAGAAATCAGACGCTGACAGTGAGTGACTGAGGTGAAACACAGGACACAGAACGGGAGTGTGGAGTTACATAACTGAAATATGATTTACATTATGATATATGATACGCTGGGTCTCAGTCAAAGGTCTCAGTGCAGTTAAACAGGAGGACTGGTCAGGGAGGGTCAGCAGATCTGCGTCAGGGCAGTTTGAAGAGAGGAAGTGCCAAAAGTGTCTCCTCTTTGTCCTGCAGCATCACAGCAGCCTCCAGGGGGCGCCGGGTGAGCTCAAGAGGAAAGGCCTCATTATAACTTTGCTCTGGTGTTTCTTTTGGTGAGGAAATGGTTCATTCCCTCAAAGTATTTCCTCTGTGACATTAGCTGTCACATAATGGTGTAAAAAGCTCAAATGTCTCCATGGAGACAGGAAAAACAAACACTTAATTTCACACCATCCAACAGTCCGTTACTTGTGTCCTTTGAAGTGCACATGCCGCACTTCTGTTGTTGGTTAAAGGAAAAGTAACGTTTTTTACAATCTGAGCCTTATTTCGGTAATAAAACAAGTTGTTTTATTCACCCATAGCACTTTGGTGTCATATGGAGCACTTCCAGAGATGTTTTAGATTAGCGTTAGCTTAGCGTGACTTCTAGCCATAGCTCGGGGCATATAATATATTCCCCGAGCATGTAATATGCCCCGTGCGGGCTCCAAATAGCACAAACTTTAGCACTTTTCAAATCATAGAAGCTCGATGTCTTAGTCTACGCTTTCATTTGAGTCAAAAGTGGCCTGTAATCCGAGATTTATCCATAGTTTACAGCTTTGCGTTTCATGTTTGGGTCCCGGGAGCTGAGAGCACAGTCCGCACATGCACACTGGCGTCCTCATCTACTCGAAACTATGGCTAAATCTCGGATTACAGGCCACTTTTGACTCAAACGAAATCGTAGACTAAGACATCGAGCTTATATGATTTGAAAAGTGCTAAAGTTTGTGTTATTTGGAGACCGCAAACATGTGCCCTGGAACTCACATTACGGATATCGCTAATCTAAAACATCTCTGAAAGTGCTCCATATGACACCAAAGTGCTATGGGTGAGTAAAATAACTTGTTTTATTACCGAAATAAGGCTCCGTTTGTAAAAAACGTTACTTTTCCTTTAAAGTTTCTAAGCATATTTCACAACTCTCAAAGACCAGAGCAAACTTTGGCAGTGATGGTAACAATTAGCATGCTAACAGTGCACTTCCCAATTATTGGACAATAAAACACTTTCTAATTAGATGCAGACTTATTTTGACCTCAAGAGCTGTGTATACAAAATGTATAATTATCGATATAACCTAATTATGACCTGTCCTGAGGCAAGACACATTTGCTGAAAAACACAGAAAAAAATCAGGTACATGGGCTTTAAATACACCCACACTGAACGAATGGTAGTTTTCATGTCTAGTATATGCTAATGTATGTGATTATATATTGTTTTTATTTATTTATTTTTATCCTAGAACACAGAACACACCAGCAGTTTGTAGAGCCACTGCTGCCCCCCTGTGGCATCGGGTATTCCTGCAGGTATTCCCCCATCCAGGTACTAACCATGTGTCGTCACAGCAGAGCGTGCGCCGGGGAAGAGCGCAATAGTGGATTAACCTATGTGTAAACAGTGTAAACTTATCCATTCATATTCTGGGAGGGCTGGAGTTGGTCGAAGGATCTCGCTTTGACAAAGTCAGACAATATTAACCGATAATGTGCCTGTTTTTACTCATCCTTTTCCTCCTCACCGTGGCCACTGCGCAGAGTAAGTCTATCCATTCATTTTTATTCTTTTGTATGAGGGGCCGTTCAAGACCTTATTCATTCTGGTCCTCTCACATACATATATTCTCACTCTCACATACATACATTCTCCTCTCACATACATATATTCTCACTCGCACATACATATATTCTCACTCGCACATACATATATTCTTACTCTCACATACATACATTCTCACTCGCACATACATATTTTCTCACTCTCACATACATACATTCTCCTCTCACATACATACATTCTCCTCTCACATACATACATTCTCCTCTCACATACATACATTCTCACTCGCACATACATATTTTCTCACTCTCACATACATACATTCTCACTCTCACATACATACATTCTCACTCGCACATACATACATTCTCACTCGCGCATACATATATTCTCACTCGCACATACATATATTCTCCTCTCACATACATATATTCTCACTCGCACATACATATATTCTCACTCGCACATACATATAATTCTCATTTGCACATACATATATTCTCACTCTCACATACATATATTCTCACTCTCACATACATATATTCTCACTTGCACATACATATATTCTCACTCGCACATACATATTTTCTCACTCTCACATACATACATTCTCACTCTCACATACATATATTCTCACTCTCACATACATATATTCTCCTCTCACATACATATATTCTCACTTGCACATACATATATTCTCACTCGCACATACATATATTCTCACTCGCACATACATATATTCTCATTTGCACATACATATATTCTCACTCTCACACATATATTCTCACTCTCACATACATATATTCTCATTCGCACATACATATATTCTCACTCGCACATACATATATTCTCACTCACACATACATATATTCTCACTCGCACATACATATATTCTCACTCTCACATATATACATTCTCCTCTCACATACATATATTCTCACTCGCACATACATATATTCTCATTTGCACATACATATATTCTCACTCGCACATACATATATTCTCATTTGCACATACATATATTCTCACTCGCACATACATATTTTCTCACTCTCACATACATACATTCTCACTCTCACATACATACATTCTCACTCGCACATACATACATTCTCACTCGCACATACATATATTCTCACTCGCACATACATATATTCTCCTCTCACATACATATATTCTCACTCGCACATACATATATTCTCACTCGCACATACATATTTTCTCACTCTCACATACATACATTCTCACTCTCACATACATATATTCTCATTCGCACATACATATATTCTCATTGGCACATACATATATTCTCACTCTCACATACATATATTCTCACTCGCACATACATATTTTCTCACTCTCACATACATACTGTACATTCTCACTCTCACATACATACATTCTCACTCGCACATACATACATTCTCACTCGCACATACATACATTCTCACTCGCACATACATATATTCTCACTCGCACATACATATATTCTCCTCTCACATACATATATTCTCACTCGCACATACATATATTCTCACTCGCACATACATATATTCTCACTCGCACATACATATATTCTCATTTGCACATACATATATTCTCACTCGCACATACATATATTCTCATTCGCACATACATATATTCTCACTCGCACATACATATATTCTCATTCACACATACATTTTTTAAAATTGTTTTAATCTTAGAACACAGAACACACCAGCAGTTTGTAGAGCCACTGCTGCCCCCCTGTGGCATCGGGTATTCCTGCAGGTATTCCCCCATCCAGGTACTAACCATGTGTCGTCACAGCAGAGCGTGCGCCGGGGAAGAGCGCAATAGTGGATTAACCTCTGTGTAAACAGTGTAAACCTATCCATTCATATTCTGGGAGGGCTGGAGTTGGTCGAAGGTTCTCGCTTTGACAAAGTCAGACAATATTAACCGATAATGTGCCTGTTTTTACTCATCCTTTTCCTCCTCACCGTGGCCACTGCGCAGATAAGTCTATCCATTCATTTTTATTCTTTTGTATGAGGGGCCGTTCAAGACATTATTCATTCTGGTCCTCTCACATACATATATTCTCACTCGCACATACATATATTCTCACTCGCACATGCATATATTCTCACTTGCACATACATATATTCTCACTCGCACATACATATATTCTTACTCTCACATACATATATTCTCACTCGCACATACATATATTCTCACTCGCACATACATATATTCTCACTCGCACATACATATATTCTTACTCTCACATACATACATTCTCACTCGCACATACATATATTCTCACTCGCACATACATATATTCTCCTCTCACATACATATATTCTTACTCTCACATACATACATTCTCACTCGCACATACATACATTCTCACTCGCACATACATATATTCTCACTCGCACATACTGTACATATATTCTCCTCTCACATACATATATTCTCACTCGCACATACATATATTCTCATTCTCACATACATATATTCTCACTCGCACATACATATATTCTCACTCGCACATACATATATTCTCACTCGCACATACATATATTCTCACTCGCACATACATATATTTTCATTTGCACATACATATATTCTCACTCGCACATACATATATTCTCACTCTCACATACATATATTCTCCTCTCACATACATATATTCTCACTCGCACATACATATATTCTCACTCGCACATACATACATTCTCACTCGCACATACATATATTCTCACTCGCACATACATATATTCTCCTCTCACATACATATATTCTCACTCGCACATACATATATTCTCACTCTCACATACATATATTCTCAATCTCACATACATATATTCTCACTCGCACATACATATATTCTCACTCGCACATACATATATTCTCATTTGCACATACATATATTCTCACTAGCACATACATATATTCTCATTTGCACATACATATATTCTCACTCGCACATACATATATTCTCACTAGCACATACATATATTCTCATTTGCACATACATATATTCTCACTCGCACATACATATATTCTCATTCGCACATACATATATTCTCACTCGCACATACATATATTCTCATTCGCACATACATATATTCTCACTCGCACATACATATATTCTCATTCGCACATACATATATTCTCACTCGCACATACATATATTCTCCTCTCACATACATATATTCTCAATCTCACATACATATATTCTCATTCGCACATACATATATTCTCACTCGCACATACATATATTCTCCTCTCACATACATATATTCTCACTCTCACATACATATATTCTCATTCGCACATACATATATTCTCACTCGCACATACATATATTCTCCTCTCACATACATATATTCTCAATCTCACATACATATATTCTCACTCGCACATACATATATACTCATTTGCACATACATATATTCTCACTAGCACATACATATATTCTCATTTGCACATACATATATTCTCACTCGCACATACATATATTCTCATTCGCACATACATATATTCTCACTCGCACATACATATATTCTCATTCGCACATACATATATTCTCACTCGCACATACATATATTCTCATTCGCACATACATTTTTGGGGCCAAGCAGCGGTAGCTGCGAGGCACCTATAGTGATTGTACTGATTCTTATTATTACGCAATATTCTTCCGCCTCTGGGAGTCTATGGCAACCCCTAGAACCGTCTGGTAAAAAGTTGTGAAATTTGGCATGCACATTCCAGCCAGTCTCCTCATTACCCACAGCAATTTATAGGCCCCCACCCCCAACCCTCTAGCGCCACCAGCAGCTCAAAGTTGCAGGAATTTTCAGGTACATTTCTGCGTGTAACTTTTGAACCGTATGTCCAATTTTCAAAATCTTGGTATCCCTGGACTCCAATCCAACGCACCCTATGACGTCATTTTCCGTCAGGGTAGATTTTCCGCCATTTTGAATTTTATGAAAAACACTCAAAATGCTTCTCCTCCCTCAATTTTGGACCAATTTTGCTAAAATTTGGTACATAGCATCTTTGGGCTGAGCCTCATCAGAAACTTGCCCGGCGTTTTGATATCTTTTATCGTTTTGTCGTGACAGCCAATTAAACGCGTCCTAAAAGTCACCAAACAGGAAGTGAGCTCATATCTCGGGAACCCTTCATAGGATTATTTTCAAACTTTTCACATGTATTCTAGTCTGTCCCAGGATTCCCCACAAAAAAATACAGGGCCCTAGCTCAAACCCTCTAGCGCCACCAACAGGTCAAAATTTGATTGACATTTCTGCTTGTAACTTTTGAACCGTAAGTCCGATTTTCAAAAATTTGGTATCCCTGGGATCCTTGGGCGAAGACTGATCCAACGCATCCTATGACGTCATGTCTGCCGGAATAAAATGTCCGCCATCTTGGATTTTGTGAAAATCAATAAAATTCTTCTGTTTCTACAACTTAATTTGTAATTTCCACAACAAATGGTGTGCACCCACATTCCAGACAGTCTCATGATGCCCTTCAACAAATTTTACGTCCCCACCCCCAACCCTCTAGCGCCACCAGCAGGTCAAAGTTGCAGGTACATTTCGGCTTGTAAGTTTTGAACCGTACGTCTGATTTTCCAAAACTTGGCCTCCCTGGACTCCTTGGGGCAAGACGAATCCAACGCATTCTGTGACGTCATTTTCCGCCAAGTAGATTTTCCGCCATTTTGAATTTTATGAAAAACACTCAAAATGCTTCTCCTCCCTCAATTTTGGACCAATTTTGCTCTAATTTGGTATATACCATCTTTGGACGGAGCCTCATCAGAAACTTGCCCGGCGTTTTGATTTCTCATATCGTTTTGTCGTGACAGCCAATCAAATGCGTCCTAAAAGTCGCCAAACAGGAAGTGAGCTCATATCTCGGGAACCCTTCATACGATTATTTTCAAACTTTCACACATATTTTAGTCTGTCCCAGGATTCCCCACAAAAAATTACAGAGCCCCAGCTCAAACCCTCTAGCGCCACAGGTCAAAATTTGAGGGACATTTCTGCTTGTAACTTTTGAACCGTAAGTCAGATTTTCAAAAACTTGGTATCCCGGGGATCCCTGGGCGTAGTCGAATCAAATGCACACCATGACGTCATGTCAGCCAGAATAGAATGTCCGCCATTTTTAATTTTATGAAAAACACTCAAAATGCTTCTCCTCACTCAATTTTGGACCAATTTTGCTCTAATTTGGTACAGAGCATCTTTGGACTGAGCCTCATCACAAACTTGCCTGGAGTTTTGATATCTGTTATAGTTTTGTCATGAGAGCCAATCAAACGTGTCCTAAAAGTCGCCAAACAGGAAGTGAGTAACTGCTTGTAACTTTTGAACCGTAAGTCCGATTTTGAAAAACTTGGTATCCCTGGGATCCTCGGGCGAAGACTGATCTAACGCATGTCATCAAATTAGGCTGGGTCGCTGCTTGGCCCCACATTGCTGCTTGCAGCTATATTTTTAATTGTTTTAATTAATTAATTAATTAATTTATTTATTTATTTATTTATTTCAGGGACAGTGCACATTAATAAACATTTGCATGTAAATATGCCAGAATTAGCCTGAGGGCTATTTTTCATCTGTTGTCCCGGACAGGTGTAACATGTCAAACCTACAGGAAGTAAAATAGAATAAAATAGAATAAAAACAGGGTTAATATTTACACTCTAAAATCCTTCTTACATACAGTCACATACAGCTCCATGCAATTCTATACAGACATAAAACCACATTCCGCCACATACATTCATTTCCAGCCACAAACACTATATACCATTATGAGCATCACATACACATACATACAGACTCATACAATCAAAGTCAAACAACAGTAACACACAAGAGGCAGGATAGCGACAGGGGCATCGGGAGGTGGATGTTAGTGGTGACAGGACTGATTGTGGAATTTAAATGAGTGTGTAAATGGTGTGTTAGAACACAGAACACACCAGCAGTTTGTAGAGCCACTGCTGCCCCCCTGTGGCATCGGGTATTCTTGCAGGTATTCCCCCATCCAGGTACTAACCATGTGTCGTCACAGCAGAGCGTGCGCCGGGGAAGAGCGCAATAGTGGATTAACCTATGTGTAAACAGTGTAAACTTATCCATTCGTATTCTGGAAGGGCTGGAGTTGGTCGAAGGTTCTCGCTTTGACAAAGTCAGACAATATTAACCGATAATGTGCCTGTTTTTACTCATCCTTTTCCTCCTCACCGTGGCCACTGCGCAGAGTAAGTCTATCCATTCATTTTTATTCTTTTGTATGAGGGGCCGTTCAAGACATTATTCATTCTGGTCCTCTCACATACAGTACATATATTCTCACTCGCACATACATATATTCTCACTCTCACATATAAACAACACAAAATGTACAAATTATCTTTGCAAAATATAATCAGGTGGATTACCACTGCTTAATTGCAGTACAGTAGTACATTCTTATAGTACATGTAATTAGTTACTATCAAAAGAGACATCAAATATAACATTTCACCATGGATCAAATGTCAGTACAGACTGAAAAACTTAAACCTCTTATAGGCAAATTATATGTTTTCAGTTTTATCTCACACACTTGTTAAGGTCATATAAGGCCACAGCGATTAAGATGTTTAGGTGATCCTCAGCTAAGAAAAGAAACTACCATTTTACTATATTACTTCTGCAGGAAATTAGAAGTTAAAGTAAAAAGTAAGTAAAGTAAAATTGTATTTATATAGCACCTTTCACAGACAAGAGCCACAAGGTGCTTCACAACAAGACTTAAAATACAAAATATACAAAATACAAATATAAAAATATAAAAAAAGTTAAACATTATGGACACATCTCTGTTAGGACACATTATGCACAGCAACAGACCAAATATGCAGGAGGGAGGCCTGATGCAAACATCATATTTGCTATGGGTATATGTGATGTTTTAGTCATTGTGTTCGTCGTCTTGTCTTGTTCATTGTTATTGTCTTGTTTATAAGATGATTTATGTTCACTGTGGGCCTAGGGAGTGCTGCAATTTCAAATCCTGTGTGTGCAACCTGTACATGTTTTTTTGACAATAAAGCTGACTTTGAACTCTGATACAACCAAAACAGTGGAGACATGATCCAATGTACCGTACTGGCCCGAATATAAGACGACCCTGATTATAAGACGACCCCCTCTTTTTCAAGACTCAAGTTTGAAAAAAGACTTTTTGAACACCAAATTAAATTTTTATACAGAAAATAATTACAGTACACCTGAAGCAAATGATTATAACAATATATTCGAGAGAAAAAGCATGTTATTTTGCCTCATGCAAAAACTGTCTATCACATCTTAATATCTGAACATTTAAATATGTAAACTAAAGTGCAATCACATTTGTAAATTAATGGCTTCTGGTTTTTGAAATGTAAATAAACCAATCTAATGTGATAAAACAACAAAATTGCAATAACTGCATTAACCATCAAAGTGAAGTCTAACTGTAACTGTAGTCTTGAAACAAATCTGAATAAGGAAAAACATTGCAATAAAATAATGCAAACTGGTTTAAACTTGAGAGTAGCTGAGATCTGTCATGTCAGAACATTACTCCTCACAAACATCCTCTGCCTCTGAAGACAACAGCTTCTCTCCAAAGTCAGAGGGCAGGCGCTGGGCTAGACTTGTTCTGCGTCGCAGCGTTAGTCCGTTACGCCGCATCATTCTTTTACACCAGCCGAGGCTTTGAAGTCAGCGTTGGGTGTGTTTAGCATTCGCTTTAAAGATATCTGGCACCATCTAGCGTTGTGAATGGGTATAATGTCTAGACCGCGAATGTAAGACGACCCCCCCTTTTTCAGTCTTATTTCAATGCAAAAAACATCGTCTTATATTCGGGCCAATACGGTACTTGGGCCACTAAGCTCCTGGAGGAGGAAGAGCAGAATGTGTCTTATGTCTGATTAGTTCAAAGTCCTGTCCTGAAATGTAAAAACATAATGACACACACATTAAGAAAACTATTACAGGAAAATTAGGTTCACAGTACATGTACATCAATATCCAAAGCTAGTTTAAATAATCGAAACAGCTAAATTAATAGAGGAATCCCACAAATATGAGTAATGTGTATTTTTTACTATTTAAATAATGGTTTCAATATGAGCATGATTAATTTGCAGCTCTTATTATTACTGGAGTTTTCAATGCCGCATGCCCGATACCTAATCAGTGGCAGACGTCTGGGTCAGCACACCTCCAGGGCAGTTTAGTAGCTTTACCTTGTCTTCTGCATTTGAACAATTTCATGACCCATGAGCATCTCCTCAGCCAACAGTTCTGTGGCCCCAGCAGTGTTGTGTCCTCATATAGGAGGCTGTAGATGAGAAAAGAAAATTCATATAAAACATTTCAAACAGTTTTCTCATTGTTACATTAGATGTGATGAACATAACAGACACAGGTGTCTAGTATCTACACCAGTGTCTGCACCTGTTAAATGAGCCTAATGTCCATCTTAAAACTGACCTGTCCAGGCAGTGGTATTTACTCTTCACTTTACAAACATGCACAGATTGTAAAAAAACAAGTAATGCATTCCCAGAATTAAATGCATACAATGGAGGCTTATATTACGTTATTTACAAGTAAAAAATAAACTTTGATATAGTCAAACTGTGTCTTTTAAGTTTTTAAGTGTTTAGTCCCCTGTCCGTGAAAACGAGGCGAAGGAGTTTCCTCCTCGTAGCTTCATTAATGCCTCTGTAGTCTTTTTCCCCTGACAGTAAAAATATAAAAAGTGTTTGATGGACATCTGTCCAAATAAGAAAGTTTGAACTGACTTTCCATCGAGTTAGCAGATTACTAGCTAAACCTTTCCCTCAAAGCTCCGAGGTTCACGCAGTTAAAAAAACAAACTTATTTGACAGTTTTGTGGTGTGTGGCCGTATTTTACATTTACGGTTGCGTTAGTAATGATTTCCTAAAGTTAAAAGCGTATACTCACATGTTTTCTCCGCTCTCCGGACGGGCTTTTTGCTCCGTGTTTTCGCTCCGTGTTTTGGGCTGTATGAAATGGGACAGGCCGTGTTATGCCGTTAGTCGTGCGGCCAAAAATGGAGCCAACGGAGGCTGCAGCCCTCGAACTGGGACACGGCTTTAGTGCACCCGCCTCGCGTTCCTCCATAATACCATATGAGCTACGATTCTCCGGTCCCATTTGAATCAGAATCTTTTCAGCCACTTTTCTCACTCTGTGCCACCGCATAACCATAGATCTGATCTGGATCAGTGTTGGGCACGTTACTTTGAAAAAGTAATTAGTTACAGTTACTAACCCAAAAAAGTAACTGAGTTACTACACTATAAGAGCTGGCTCAAAGGTAATCAACAGTGTGAACACTGAGCTTTTATGTGTGTGTTTTTATGCTTTTTATTAACTGTTCTCCCCCTTTTTATTAACTGTTTTTATTAACCCCTTTTTTTATGAACTGCTTTTTATTAACTGTTCTCCCCCTACACATTAAAAGCCTAACAGGGACAGAGGCTGCAAATGAGCTAATGGCTATAAGCCTTATGTGCATAGACATCGGTGACCTGTTGGTGGCAATGTTTAATGTACTGTCCCTGTCAAATAAATAAATAAAATTTACGTTAAAGAAAAATAATAAACCAACCATAAACAAACACGGTCTAAACCGGGTTATAACCACGACTAAACCTTATATTTACTCATATACAAATAGAATATTTTTAAATATAGTGAAATTAAACAGAATTTTCCATATTTTTAAGTATATTTTAATGAAGTGCACTAAATGTTGCTCTTATTGTGATTTTTATACAAAAATACTAATGGTGTATTAAAAAAAAAACTTCACTTCAAGTATATAATGTATATATTTCATAAATTGTATTGTATTTTTTTTGTATTTTTTTATAGCCT
>JAVJIX010000245.1:695000-770000 GCA_036785185.1 Paratrypauchen microcephalus | reverse complement strand
ACGCGTCTAGGCCCGGCCTGATTAGGCCTGACTGGGCTTAGCTCTGAATAGGCGCAGCTGAAACGCGTTTGTGGAACGGGTTCAGGCTTTTGTCTAAGTTGTGTCTCAGCCAGGCGAGAACTTAGCACTTAGTCGCCGCTAAGTTTAGCCACGTTCGTGGAATACCCCTCTGGTCATGGACTTGAAAACAAACCCAAAAGATTATATATACACATATTTTGACAATGACATTTTCTAGTCAAAATAAAAAAGAAACTATTAAAAAAAAAAGATGACATTAATATAACAGATGAACTGCAGCGCTGTTCTCGATGTGTTTAAGATTCATAATGTAAACTAAAACAGCACTGTGTTTAATAATCATGAGTCATAAGATAAAATATTCTTTAGTTGTCCATTTGTGACCAACTCATCTCCAACTAAATAATTGTTTTAAACTTAAAGTTAAAGTTCTACATTTTGAAAACAGATTTAAGAATTTTTAATTTATAATTCTCAATTTTTCCCATGTTGCAGCTGTTCTGATCATACACATCAGCCAGATTCAGTCTCCTGTGGACCTGGTTTAGACCTGGTTTCGACCTGGTTTAGTCCTGGTTTAGACCTTGATTAAACCTGGGTTAGTCCTGGTTTAGTCCTGGTTTAATCCTGATTTAGACCTGGTTTAACTATGTGTACACTGTAGTGAATAAATGAAAGAGACAAAATCTGTAGTGAACTGTCTTCCATTTTCTCTAGGTGACCCTCCAGATGATAAGAAGACGAATGGCATTTGGATTGGGATTGGGACTGTGAGTGTGATTGTGATTGGGAGTGTGATTGGGATTAAGTTCAGGGATCAGATCGTTACTGCTCTGATCTCGTGCTGGAGACGTAGAACATGTAATCAAGGTGAGAGAGTATTAGAACATAAAACTTGTAATATGGAAAAAACTTTATTTTTAATGAAAGAAATCCAACCAGCGTCTTATCCCCTAGGACGACAGGAGCAAGCACGAGGCATCCAGATGCAAGAGCCAACCAATCAGGAGCAAGAACCAATGAGGAGCAGGAATAAGCCAATCAAGAGCAGGGGCAAGAGCCGGCCAAGCAGGAGCAAGAAGAACTGAACCCTGAGCAAGAACCAGTCAATCAGGGAACAAAAGACCAATCACCGCTCCTGGGTGTGCTCCTGGTGGAGGGACGGTGCTTGGGCCTTATCTCTCCCCTGGGCCCTGTGGTGGTTTCTGGTGGCGGTGGACGGCTCTATGCTCTTGGTGTATACCAGTGCTTCTCAATTATTTTTTGTAACGCCCCCCCTAGGAAGAAGAAAAAATGTCACGCCCCCTCCCTGCGCGCGACTATAAAAAGTATTATTTGTCTAGAATATTGTTATTAGTACACCTCTGTATAACACTGTATCCTTTATTAACATTACAAACTAAAAAGAAAGAAACTTCCAACTGCACTGTCTTTATGCACTGAGGACTCAAACATTAATGTGTTTTTAATGCAGCTTTGCGCACACTTACATTTTACAGAAACGAAACTTAAAACCTTATGGCTTACTTGCAAACTAACAGTGCTGAAGAAAAAAGAAAACAAACAAACAAAAACGCTCTGTCCTTGTGCCTAGGGTGACCACCGGCATGAAACAGGAAAGGAGGACACTTGTGTCCAAAAAGGAGGACAAAGGCCCTAAAGTGAGGACACCTTGGGTTTTTTTTGTTTGTTCATTTTTTTTATATCTGCAAAGTGCGAGCCGCGCGGGGGGCATTTCGGATGTCGCGCACAGGGATCCAAGGAGCGCTCAGGGAGTTAGTGTGTTTGCTCAGACACCTAAAAATTAGGGGGAACATTGGCCATGTCCCAATTCCAAGTATTACTAGTCGCAATCAGTAGTCGAGCTGTAAAATGAAACCAGGGGGGATGGTGAAATTTTTCACCAACGGGGGGGGGGCAGAATTAGGTACTTTGTTAAAATGGAAATGCTTTTATAACAAAAAGTCCATATAATCATTCAATAATTCAATAATACACAGGATATATGTTATCACACACGTACACACACACACAGACACACACACACACACCTTAGTCCTGGTTTAGTGCTGGTTTAGACCCGGTTTAGATCTGGTTTAGTCTTGGCTTAGTCCTGGTTTAGACCTGGTTTAGACCTGTTTTAGTCCTGGCTTAGTCTTGGTTTGGACCTGGTTTAGTTTTGGTTTAGTCCCGGTTTAGTCCTGGTTTAGTCCTGGTTTAGACCCGGTTTAGATCTGGTTTAGTCTTGGCTTAGTCCTGGTTTGGACCTGGTTTAGTACTGGTTTAGACCTGGTTTAATCTTGGTTTAGTCCTAGGGTGACCACTGGCATGAAACAGGAAAGGAGGACACTTGTGTCCAAAAAGGAGGACAAAGGCCCTAAAGTGAGGACACCTTGGTTTTTTTTTTGTTTGTTCATTTTTTTTATATCTGCAAAGTGCGAGCCGCGCGGGGGGCATTTCGGATGTCGCGCACAGGGATCCAAGGAGCGCTCAGGGAGTTAGTGTGTTTGCTCAGACACCTAAAAATTAGGGGGAACATTGGCCATGTCCCAATTCCAAGTATTACTAGTCACAATAGAATAATATTTGTGTCTTTAGGGAACAAGGAGCAGACCACCCGGCTCACTGAGCTGAGGCGGGATCTGTTCCATTTCACAGACGCCCATGTGATCCCCGGACTGCACTCAGGGCTGAGCGAGTATGCACCGCCTCGACTGCAGGTTGAGACCACACTCCAAACCGTGCACTCGCTGAATTGGGAAACGGCGAACATCGCAGAGTAGCAAGTGTAAATAATGGGTGGGGATTTATGACGATTTATGCAACGGTGGCCGACGAGAGTCTGAAAGGAGGACAAAATGTAAAAAAGGAGGACACGTGACAGACGGCCGGACAGACAGCTCTAAAACCGGACTGTCTGGATGAAATCCGGACGAATGGTCACCCTACTTGTGCCACTGATGCGTCAGCTTCTGTCGTACTAAAGGACACGACTCAGTGGAATATACAGCCTTTTCCCAATTCAGAGAGTGCACGGTTCGGAGCGTGCTTGGAGGGGGATGTGCGTCACATCCGGCGTGACAACTGCTGTTCCATTTCATTTTTGTCCCATGCACAGTTAAGACGCGGTCTGAACACCGCAGTCGTTTCCATGGAAATCGGGGCGTGGACCAAGCGTGCAAACATGCACACTTCGCACACTCAAAAGCCCCAGCATGCACAGCGCGGCAGGATATATGACTACAAAGATGGACTCGCCAGCGACATCGCCATGTGACAGTTGCGACTTCACTATAAAATGTGTGTACTGGTTCACCTCACCTACAACTATGCTACATGAAAGTCTTCATAAACTACGCTAAACATGTGTGACGGTAGCCGTAACGGCATAGTTCACGGCACCTGTATTACCGTTCACATGCTTTTCCCCTCACACTTCTATATTTCCTTTGCTCTTGTAATGCTGGATATTCTACAGTGTCGCCATGTCCCAATTCCAAGTATTACTAGTCGCAATAGAATAATATTTTTGTCTTTCGGGAACAAGGAGCAGACCACCCGGCTCATTGAGCTGAGGCGGGACCTGTTCCATTTCGCAGACGCCCATGTGGTCCACGGACTGCACTCAGGGCTGAGTGAGTATGCACCGCCTCAACTGCAGGCTGAGACCGCACTCCGAACCGTGCACTCTCTGAACTGGGAAACGGCTTAGGTGCTTTTTCTGTACGTGCTTTTTCTGTGACAGAGGATGCTCTGCTGGAGCGCCACTGCCAACTACTGTTGATGTGCAATTACACTTAGTTCTAGTACAGTACGGCAAAAAAGCATGTTTCCCAGGGTCACACACGCCCCCCCTGGCATCACACCGCACCCCCCCAGGGGGGCCCACCCCACTATTTGACAAGCACTGGTTTAGTCCAAGTCTAATCCAGGCTTAGTTCTGGTTTAGTCCCAATTTAGATGTGGATGGTGAAGTTCCACCAGCATAGTTTCACTTGTTTAAAGGGATATGCCACCCCCAGGTCAAATTTGGGCATCTCCCCACAGTCCAGAGACTAAAATAAGTGGTGGAAAGCGTTTTCCTGCTCACCCAGCCATTGTCCGAGTCTGTCGCCACTGACCGCCGCGGTATCTGCAGCTCCTCCGCCTTAGACTGGAGTCTAAATTCGCCAGAGAAAGATTTCGGCCAAAAGGAATTAATTTGCTCGATGCGTTTCCCAATTACTTTATGTGTAGTGCGCATTCATATCGAGTGCAAATAAATGTGCAAATCAACACGGAGAGCTTGACTTGGTCATTTTGGGTGGGAACTATTTTCCAGTGCGGAAGAATACAGCCGAATACAGCCGAATCCCCAGATGTGGGGAGATGCCCAAATTTGACCTGGGGGTGGCATATATCCCTTTAACACCAGTAAGACAAAGGAGCTGGTGATGGACGTCAGGAGGAGACCACTACCTCACTCACCGGTGAACATCCAGGGGCAGGACATAGAGACTGTGGACAGTTTCAAGTACCTGGGTGTTCACCTCAACAATAAACTGGACTGGTCCCACAACACCGACGCCCTGTATAAGAAGGGCCAAAGTCGCCTCCACCTCCTGAGGAGACTGAGGTCCCTTGGAGTGTGCAGGCCTCTGCTCAAGACTTTTTATGACTCTGTGGTGGCCTCTGCTCTCCTCTACGCTGTCGTCTGCTGGGCCCCGAGCAGCACAGAACGGGACAGGAAGAGACTTAATAAGCTCAGGTCAGGAGGGCCAGCTCTGTCCTGGGCTGTCCTCTGGACTCTGTAGAGGAGGTGGCTGAGAGGAGGTGCTGGACAAACTTCACCTCTCACCCTCTGCACCAGACTGTAGACGTGCAATATTTTTCACTTCCTCAATTACTGTTTTATTATTACTGTATTTTATGGCCTGGAGCTAATGTGGCAAGTGAATTTCTCCTGCATGAGATCAATAAAGTTTTATCTTATCTTATATAATCATCATAAACCAAAGTGCAAACCTGAGCTGGCTTCTTAATCAGTAACCATTCTTCTCTTCAGAGATACAGAATATGAGTTGGCAACTTAATCATTAACCCAAAGAGAAGTTGACATTAACACACACAACCACTCTTGTGGCAATGAGGGGAATTGCACAGGTCACAACAATTATCAAAAATCAACTCATGCAATTATGTCAATTTATAAAGAAGAGAACGGTTTCATTGGTTACAAAACAATACAACAAAAGAAGCAGTAAAATGAGTATGATTTATAATATGCTGAAAATGTGTGGAAGTGCAGCAGCCGGATTATATATTCTACTGTTCTAATGTGTTCTTTTGTGTAGTGTTTTGTCTGGAGGCAGTTCTGTGTGTAGAGAGACACTGATATGTTTTAGGTGAATAGCTATATACCTATTCAAATCATTCACATCACATATTTTTAGTACAAAGGACAATCCAGGTATCCAAGATGCAAAAGGTACATGGAATAATACTTAATATAATTGTGCCAAAGAGCTGAGCAGAGTGTTTCAGTTTATTTTTACTCACACAGCATGCCCCCACCTTTTGGAAGGACCACTCTTAGTCTGACCCGTCCCCCAGGACCTGTTTGCCTTGGGTGACTCTACCAGGGGCATGAAGCCCCCAACAACATAGCTCCTGGGATAATTTGGGCACTCAAATCCCTCCACCATGTTAAGGTGGCGGTTCAAGGAGGGGTGCTCCGTACAGTGGATATAGTTTTTTAGGGGACAAGCACCGAAGGTGCTAGGCACCCTATAGTGTTTGCTCTTGATCTGTTAAACCTTGTTAGACCCTGTTAAACTCTGTTAGACTCTGTTAGATCCTGTCAGGCTCTTTCTCTCTCCTCAAAGCGAGCACACGTACATACGGCGCGCTCCGCCGGAGCGGGCCTAGTTTGGTGTTTTTTTCGTTTCCTTCTTTGAACTTTTTGGATAATTTTGGCTTCTCAGCTCCTCATGGCCACGCCCAACAGGAAGTGAGATAAGAAGACTTGTATTGCGATTTTGTGTGATATGACATAAAATGGATTTTAAAACACTCCTCCTACACCGTACCTCAGATGGGCTTAAATTTTGGTGAACATAATCTTAAGACGTTGGAGATGTTAAATTGCGAAGGATTTTCAAATAGGCGGTAATATGACGATACGGTGGGTGGTTAAAGTTAGGTATTTATTGAATGGGAGTTACGAGTTATGAATGGGAGGTATTTGTTGCTAGGCAACGCCCTGATCAAAGATCTTTGATCTTTGTACCTTTGATCTGATATAGCTGCAAGCAGCAATGTGGGGACAAGCATCGAAGGTTCATGTAGGCCTCAGCATGTAGGCCACATGCAGGGTCTGACAGGGTCTAACAGAGTCTGACAGGGTCTAACAGAGTCTGACAGGGTCTAACAGAGTCTGACAGGGTCTAACAGAGTCTGACAGGGTCTGACAGGGTCTAACAGAGTCTGACAGGGTCTGACAGGGTCTAACAGGGTCTAACAGGGTCTAACAGAGTCTGACAGGGTCTAACAGGGTCTAACAGAGTCTGACAGGGTCTAACAGGGTCTAACCGGGTCTGACAGGGTCTGACAGGGTCTGTTCTGACAGGGTTAGACCCTGTCAGAACAGACACATCAAAGACAGATCAAAGGTTGCTAGGTGCGTTGCTAGGCAATTGACAGCGTGTGCACAACAATTTTTGGAATAAATACACTTTCTTTTCACAATCCACTGCCTCCTCTTTATTTCTATCTTTTCAGCACACTCAGCGCCATCTTGTGTTAGGCAGGTGAACTGTAGGAAATGTACAGCAAATGAGCCCCCTAACCGGAAATTGGTTCAGGTTCACACGCTTTTGGGCAATTTTGAGCATGTTCCCATGCTTCAAAACGAACGTGACTTTGCAGGGGCATCAGGTAGGGCGGCAGCTACGCCTCCAAAAAGACCCGTCCCCCGGTGACCCCCAGGAGCTCGATAGCGCCCCCTAGCGCGTTGTCTTTCGGGGCTGGCACACCGTTTAAGATAGGCGCACGAAATTCGGTAGGGACGTGTATCTCAATAAGACGAACAAACGCCTCACTGCAATGTCATGGCCACGCCCAACAGGAAGTGAGATAATTGGCCTTTTGTGTGATTTGACATAGAATGGAATTTGAAACACTTCTCCTACACCGTACCTCAGATGGGCTTAAATTTTGGTGAACATAATCTTAAGACATTGGAGATGTTAAATTGCGAAGGATTTTCAAATAGCCGGTAACATGACGATACGGCGGATCGATAAAGTTAGGTATTTATTGAATGTGAGTTATGAGTTATGAATGCGCGTTGTCTTTCAGGGCTGGCATACCGTTTAAGATAGGCGCACAAAATTCGGTAGGGACGTGTATCTCAATAAGACGAACAACGCCTCACTGCAATGTTATGGCCACGCCCAACAGGAAGTGAGATAATTGGCCTTTTTTGTGATTTTTTAAAATTGGACATACAATGGAATTTGAAACACTTCTCCTACACCGTATCTCAGATGGGCTTAAATTTTGGTGAACATAATCTTAAGACGTTGGAGATGTTAAATTGCGAAGGATTTTCAAATAGGCGGTAATATGACGATACGGTGGATCGATAAATTTAGGTAGGTAGGTATTTATTGAATGGGAGTTATGAGTTATGAATAGGAGGTTTTTATTGAATTTGGAGTTCTTCCTCAGACTAAACCTTCACAGGGTAATGTAGATGAGGACTACCAAGATTTTCATGCCAAATAACTGGCAGTCTGACATAGCGCCCCCATATGACAGGCCAGTGAACTGTCAGAAATCTACCGCTAGCTGAGCCCCTAACAGGAAAAATTGTCCGATATGGCTTACCATTTTTGCCAGGCACACGAAATTTGGTATGGGTGTGCGTCTCAGTAAGACGAACAAACGCAGGTGCGAGGTCCCGACCAACGGGACATTTGACATAGAATTGACATAGAATGGAATTTGAAACACTTCTCCTACACCGTACCTCAGATGGGCTTAATTTTCGGTGAACATAATCTTAAGACGTTGGAGATGTTAAATTGCGAAGGATTTTCAAATAGGCGGTAATATGACGATACGGCGGATCGATAAATTTAGGTATTTATTGAATGGGAGTTATGAGTTATGAATGGGAGGTATCTGTTGCTAGGCAACGCCCTGATCAAAGATCTTTGATCTTTGTACCTTTGATCTGTCTTTGGCCATGCCCAACAGGAAGTGAGATAATTGTGCCAGGCACACGAAATTTGGTATGGCTGTGCGTCTCAGTAAGACGAACAAACGCAGGTGCGAGGTCCCGACCAACGCTGCTTGCGGCTTTAATTATTATTATTATTATTATTATTATTATTATTATTATTATTATGAAGTCATTAAGTGATTGAGTGAGAGTGAATATTTGTAATTGACTGGTTATTGATTGCGGGTGAATGTTTGTAATTGAGTTGTCTTAAGTAATGCACTTTTTAGAATGATGAATTTTAACTTTGTAATGTGATTTTTTGTTATGTAGAAATGACACCTAACATCTGTCAAGGGACTACAGATGAAAATTAGCCGTTTGGCTAACTCTGGCATATTTACATGCAAATGTTGATTAATATGCACTGTCCCTGAAACAAACAAACAAATAAATAAATAAATAATCTTGCTTTAATCCTCGTTTAGTCCTGGTTTAGTCCAGACTGTCCTGAAAAATCCTACTGACAATGCGAATGGAAATGTACAATTTTTTAAACTGTCACAGCTTTTACATACAGATATTTATACATTAAGATTATGTGAAATAAGATGGATATGTTTTAAGCCATACTGTGGAATATTATAGCCAGAGGAACATAATTTCCATGGAAACAAGCAGGACGTCCTCCTCCACCTGACTCTAAATAAGAGTCAGCTTTGCCAGCTCACAGTCGGGGTGTAAATTTCTCTGCACCAAAAAGATCATCTTTTATTTTGGCTAAAATGTTACATACTGTGACTTTAAATTATTTGTTATATATACATTTATTGTGCAGCGTTCCTGTGCCATTTAACCTTACAGTGTTGTGTTGTTTTTTTTTTTTGTTGATTGTACATACTTATACATACATATTTACATACATACATATTTATGTTAATTTTGATTGTTATTTCTGTTTCTGAAACTTGAGTTGTGACACTGCAATTTCCTCATTGTGGGACAAATAAAGGATGATCTGATCTTATCTTAAACGGAATGAACATAGGTGGGTTTATATTTTGTTGCCGATGCACAGGAAATATTATTTTGGGTGAATTTTATAAAGAATTTCTTGAAAACTTTCTGAATCTTGAATATTTTCTGCGAAATTTTATTTTGTACCAAATAAATTCATGTAAATGTATGTTTTATTCGTTTGTGTCTTTATTTGTTTGCTGTTGACTAAAAATATGACAAAATATGACAAAAATGTTGCTTTGCCTGAAAGGTTCCACCATATGGCATTCATCATCATATGATAAGTGTTTAGTGCATTCCTACCTCTCTAGGCCCACAGTGAACATAAAACATGTGATAAGACAATAAACACCATCACATATACCCATAGCAACAGTACAAAAGGCTTGGATATACAGTAATCCCTCGTTTAGGTTCCAGAAATAACCCGCAATAAGAGAAATCTGCGAAGTAGGACAACTTTATATTTATGTATATTAAGGTCACAGACAATATGAATAATATTACTCATGTTTAATCAACATTACAATAAAGACATTATAGAGCAGACTGGCAGCTGTGACTAATCACATGCCTGTAAAACATGCCTTGGCTCTTTGGTGATAGATTGGACTAAAAGTGGGTCAGTGATGGCTCCAAATAAATAATATTCACAGTACATACCAGTGTTCTGAGGCAAATGCCAGTGATAGAACCTGTTCAGTCACAACAAGTTTTTAGTATCAGGGAATGTTACTACACCACATTTAATTACTGCTTAATGACAGCTTTCCCTTTGTTTACAGGGCTGTCCAAAATCCTTTCACTGAGGGTCACGTATGGAAACTCATATGAAGCAAAGACCCACAGAATATTTAAGTGACTGTGCATTAGGGCATTAGCCACCACACTTTCAGTCAGGCCTGGAATGTCAATATTTGGTCTGTATCACATATAAAAGTTTTTTGTTTTTGAAATTACTGTACAAGTGGTCAAAATGAGTGTCCTCTAAAGACCTGGGCGCTCCCTTACTGATAACGTCAAGAGGAGCCAGCTAAGGTGGCTTAGGCATCTGTTCCGATGCCTCCTGGAGGCCTCCCTCAGGAGGTGTTCCGGGCAGGTCCCACTGGAAGGACGCCCTGAGGAAGACCCAGGACACGCTGGAGGGATTAGTGTGTGTCTCTTGGCTGCCTGGGAAGTCCCCCCAGAGGAGCTGGAGGAAGTGTCTGGGAGTCCCTGCTTAGACTGCTGCCCCCACAATCTGGCCCCAGAGAAGCGGAAGAAAATGGATGGATGGAAATTATATCAGATTTTTTAAAATTAATTAAGCAAGTAAAAAGTAATTTTCGTCATTTGGGCCAATTCAGCAGAAAGGCTGAGGGCTGCATTTGGCCCCCGAGCCATTGTTTGGATACCCCTGGTTTACTACTTTCTACATTTTATATACATACAGATGACATCAAATATATGATACAAGATCAATGGAAATATGTAAGTTAAATAACTAAATATTTGTTAAATTTTATTTTCAAATCCTTCACAGCCTTCTCTCAGTGAGCTTCTCCATGAAGTCTCCTGAAAAGGTTTTCACTTCACAGCTGTATCACTTCTAAACCATTCATTTGTTTTACAATATGGTTCACTTAGAAAATGGTTCACTGATATTCTGCTGCTTTAGGAGAATCTGTGCTTATAAACTCATAAGACGTTATTGATCTCACACAGGAGAAATTTGCTTGTCACTTTAGCTCCAGGCAGTTTAGTGCAAAAGAAAGTTTGAACAGAAAGTGCAGCAGACAAATAGTAATAATAATAATAAAGTATAAGAGAGTACAGAAAATATTGCACGTTTAGACTCTACAGTGGAGTTATACAGTCTGATGGAGATGGGGATGAAGGATCTGCGGTAGCGCTCCTTCTTGCACTGGGGGTGCCTCAGTCGGCTGCTGAAGGAGCTGCTCAGGTCCTCTACAGTCCGGTGCAGAGGGTGAGAGGTGTTTGTCCAGCACCTCAGCCACCTCCTCTACAGAGTCCAGAGGACAGCCCAGGACAGAGCTGGCCCTCCTGACCAGCTTATTAAGTCTCTTTCTGTCCCGTTCTGTGCTGCTCGGGGCCCAGCAGACGACAGCGTAGAGGAGAGCAGAGGCCACCACAGAGTCATCAGGGTGAATAATTAGGATGTTCTGAATGCATAAGGGAGGAATAACTTTGGACCTTTGCAAACCATTTAAAATGAGACAAGCATTTTATAAGACAATAAAAATACAGTACAGCTCCTTTAAGTCCATATTCTGTGTAGTGAACGAAGGGGCGGAGTCAAGTGTCAGTCAAAACCGAACACTCATTATGGGTGATTATGATACAGGATCACTGAGACTCTGAGGCAAGTTACAAAACAAGTTAACACCTGATTACATGATAATCCTTTAAAACTTCCCTTTCCATAGAAGAAGAAAACAAAAAACCAGAAGAAGTTCATTTTAAACAGAACCAGGACTAATCACGACTAAAGTAGGATTAGTAAATCAGATTAAAACAGGACTAAACCAGGACTGAACCAGAACTAAACCAAGACTAAACCAGGACTGAACCAGAACTAAACCAAGACTAAACCAGGACTGAACCAGAACTAAACCAAGACTAAACCAAGACTAAACCAGGACTGAACCAGGACTAAACCAGGACAAAATATTGTTAATTGGCACTAAACTAGGGTTTGTAAACCAGGACCAAATCAGGACTAAACAGTAATAAACCAGGACGGATTTTTTCCCAATTTTTCACACTAACCCTACTAACCTCTAGATCAGGGGTCGGCAACCTTTACCACTCAAAGAGCCGTTTGGAGCCGTTTCACACAGAAAAGAAAACACTGGGAGCCACAAAACCCTTTTGAAATTTGAAATGAAATAACACTGCATATAACGGCTTTTTTTGCCATTTTGAAAATGAATGAACTAAAATAAAATACATTTTAATTAAATACAGTGGTCCCTCGCTATATCGTGGTTCACTTTTCGTGGCCTCGCTGTTTCGTGGATTTTTTACGAAACAATTTTTTTATAGTGTATCAATGCGCATTTCTTCCGATTCATCCGTTATTCTCCTCTGTGTCTCCTGTACAGAATGTGTTCAGTTTGTCAGATTTATATAAATGTTGGATCGCAGTGTGACTCTGAAGTGCTGTATGTTTGTTTCTGCCCGACAAAACCCGCCACAGCGAAGCGGCGCCAGGACGAAGAGGCTCGGTCAGAAGAACTGTGACATACACACCAAATACACTTTGGTTTCATTCTATAATATTGTGGCTTTTTTGTTGAAAATCTACGAAAGTTTGAGTGTTTAAACAAGAGAGAAATGTGAGAAAACGTTAATTCCAGTCTGAGAAAAGTGTAGAATGTGTGTGGTGAGGCGTTTACAGCCTTAAAACATGGAGAATAATTGTAAAATATAAAGCTAACGATTTTGCTGATTTAGCTTGTCGTGAGTTATTTTTAGAACATAACCCCCGTGATAAACGAGGGGCCGCTGTACTGAGCCGCATCAGAGGGATCAAAGAGCCGCATGTGGCTCCGGAGCCGCAGGTTGCCGACCCCTGGTCTAGATGATCCTGGTGCTATTATTTCACATTTTGTATGTAAATCAATTTCTATTCCTAATGTATCCAAATTCTGGGGAGCCAGTGGCAAAACTGTGGCAGTATGGAAGTGGAGTGTGCGTGAGTGTTGGTGGTGGTCAGAGGGGCCGATGGCACAGAGTGGCAGTCTTGCTTCCGCCAGGGCAGCTGTGGCTACAATAGTAACTTACCACCACTGAGTGTGGAGTGAATGAACAATGAACTGTAAAGCACTTTGGGTGTCTTGAAAGACGTTATATAAAATGCAGTGATTAATTAATTAATGAATATTCTCCCTACTCGCCTTGGTGAGCTTTTTTTGACAGGAGCTGAATGCTATGGGTGACATCATACTCCCTTACTCCACTTATGACAGTCTATGAAATGGAGCCGTATCATGTCTCCCAGATTTCAGAGGATGCGATCGACAGGTGGTTTCACCAATCAGAGCGTTAGATGCTCTGTTTGCGTCAAAAACAAACGTGGCTGTTTACAGGAAAAAAGGGCAAAAACAACATAAAGGACAGAGAAACAGCACAGACTTTTGCAGAATCACCAAACTATTACTTATCTCACATAAAAGAAGTTATATATTTGGTTTTGGATTCACTCTTGTTTGAGTAATCCTTTATGTCTACAAGTCCAAAGCTCAAAATGCTCTGTTCCATCTTGTGATGTCACAAAGCAGTAGTTTTCAAGTTAACAGCTCCTTTTACCTTTACAGGGCTCTCAAGTTTTGAGCGGGGTCGTGCGTGAGACTGCGTAATTTCCGAGTGGGGGGGGTGCGAGTGAACAATTTTCCCCGAGGAGCCGGGGGAGTGACTTTTTTTCGCTAAAAACGCGCGGTGCCTGCATTATCTAACCGATTTTCTGAGCACAGAAGCGCTGTGCGCTGCACTTGAATTGCATAACTACATTTTAGTGTGAGAAATGCCATGTGTGGCGTGTGAGCGTGTGAACACGTCGAATTGCGTGTGTCACACTCTCAATGCGTGAGACTTGAGAGCCCTGCCTTTAGTTCAGTAGAGATTGTCATTACCACATGACATCACAAGGTTGAATTGAGTCTTTTCTTGAGGTAAGAACAGCCTAAATATGCAGGATTTGTCTGTTAAATGTATGAATGAAACAAAACACAAAACTCCAGGTATGTTTTTGATGATGAAACATTATAGACAAACCCTTTAAGTCTGAGAGAAGGTGGACTGAAATCAACTTAATTCAGGTGTTGCTTTGGTGACAGTAACTACACACATAACTTTAATACATACTATATAATTAAGTTGTTTGTCTGGCAGCTATAGGCTTATCTATTGTGTTAAATCTACAGATTAATTAGAGTTGTGTTTGGGAACAGAATAGACTGAGCCACCCCACCCACAAACACTGAAGCTTAATTACCACCTTCATACAAATAAGACGTCATTCCACAATGTAACATGTAATATAAAAGTTTGAAAAGAAACTACACCTGGACAATAGCGGCGCAAATAAAAGATCACCTACTTACTTTTGTGAATTGAAAGAAAAGATAGCCAGCTTAAATTGTGATTTGGATTGCGAATGATTTCAGTGGATTGTGAAATCAGGAATATTTGAGACTGAAATCTAATACAAGAAACACATGCGTTTTAGAACATGTGACGGATAGCTGAGGAACCCAAGAGCAAAATCGGTAGGTATTTATTACAGAAAAACAGGAGTTTACAGGTCAGAGCAGGACGAAGCAGGACACTGGAGCGGATTGGAGAAAGAGATTCGACAAGGAGACTGGAGTGGGTCGGAGCTGGAGACTGGAGCTGGAGACTGGAGCATGGAGAGCTGAGGCAGATGGACAAAGGATAAGTAAAGCGAGTTACAGGTAGGTAAATCAAATGTACCTAGAACGTAGCACTGACTGAAGGAGATCTGGCAGTGCTGAGCTGCTTAAATGGCTCCAGCACACCTGTCTCCACTCCTGAAACACAAAAAAGGGGAGAGGAAGGAGGTGGCAGATGAGACCAGATGAGCTTGAGGGGCTGTGACAGAACATGTGTGTAGAGTTATTGGCTTGTATACAGAATAAGACCCCGTGGAGACACAGAAAGAGCATCTGATTCACATCTGATTTTGTGAGCAATAAAAAATCTAATCAAAATCTAATCAAACAATTTATTTTTTAATTTTATTTATTTATTTGAATGGGACAGCATGTATTAATGAACGACTAGTGCCGTAAATACACTGGATTTAGCTAGGAGCTAATTTCCATCCGTAGTCCCATTGGAAGGGGTAAAACAGGATACAGTAAAAGAGCAGAACATGCAGACAGACAATAATAAAAACACACTCTAGATTAAAGGAAAAGTAACGTTATTTTACAATCTGAGCCTTCTTTCGGTAATAAAACGAGTCGTTTGACTCACCCATATCACGTTCGTGTCATTTGGAGCTGTTTGAAGAAAGTTATGTTGTAGCGTATCCGTTAGCATTTGTATTCGGGGCATTACTTTGCGGTCTCCAAATAACACAAACTTTAGCACTTTTCAAATCATAGAAGCCCGATGTCTTAATGTAAGATTTCGTTTGAAGCAAAAGTGGCCTGTAATCCGAGATTTATCCATAGTTTTCAGCTTTGCGTTTCATGTTTGGGTCCCGGGAGCTGAGAGCACAGTCCGCACATGCGCACTGGCGTCCTCATATACTCGAAACTATGGCTAAATCTCGGATTACAGGCCACTTTTGCTTCAAACGAAATCTTTCATTAAGACATCGGGCTTCTATGATTTGAAAAGTGCTAAAGTTTGTGTTATTTGGACACCGCAAAGTAATGCCCCGAGCATATGATACAGCACCATGTTAACGGATACGGGATCATTACTAGAACAGAACGGCTCAACATAAGTTCTGCGATACTGCTCCAATTGACAGAAAAATGCTATGGGTGAGTAAAACTACTTGTTTTATTGCCGAAAGAAGGCTCAGATTGTAAAAAAACGTTAATTTGCCTTTAAGACAATACAACAAACATTATACACATGGTTGGACAAGACATAAAACAAATCTGTACAGTCACTTAAAATGCCATGAGGTAGTTCTAATACTAAGGTGCTTTTAGTTAAAGTGCCTATGACTGTGCTCATGCACTCACTCACTACAACTTACATACACACACTCGACACACATACACAGCTTCACACTCTCACACAAACTAGTCTAAAAAGATTAAAATGATTTTTAGTGATCACATCTTTGATTATTAAATAGTATTTAAAAAAAAGGTGGCGCTGTCCCTGACTGCAGCAGGCAGAGTGTTCCAGCTCAAACAGCCCTTTATAGAAAGAACGTTTTGGGCAAAGGGGCACTTTCTAAACTGGACTTAACAGTCTCCCGTCATTGTGGATCTCGTGCTGGTCTCACGGTTCCTTTTTTTGATGAATTCTACCATAGGTGGTGGGGCAAGGCCATTTAGGACTTTATATACAAGACAACAATATTTAAAAAATTTTAGATTTTCGAAATTTAAAAACTTATATTTGTCTAAAAGTGGACATATGTGATAGGATTGGGGCTTCCGATCCAATATCTTTATTGATCTTTTGTACAATTGTTCAATTGGCTTGAGAGCAGTGACACCAGCAAATGACCACACTGTAAAACAATAGTCAATATTTATAAAGCGCTTTTCATGCAACATTGTAGCACAAAGTGCCTTAAAAAACACCTGTTGGTAATGCCACATCTCTGCAGTGCACCTAAACTGACTGTGGTTTTGATGATGACTTAAAAGCGCAATCATTCTGAGGACGCTTAGATTTTAAAATGTGATGATTTAATTTCCCAATCAATCAATATCACAGAACAGCAGTATACAAGCAAGCTCCCTGTGTCACTTTGACTAAAATCGTAAAATATCAAATTAACAACCTATTAAAATTCAAATTAATTAAAGTCAAGTTTACCTGGTTATTATTATGTGCAAACTACTTAGCATTTATTATGCCTCAACATTAACATTAGCGTTCACGTTGAGACCCAAAGTGTCCTCTGCTCAAGTATTCATTTTATTTATTTATACTTTTAGACATCCAACACAGCTCCCTGCCTTATCTTTAAGTAATTATTCACTCAGCAAAAAACACATCATTATACAGTGCCCAGTAACCACGCTGTTCTCATATTTCTTTTACAATTGTGGATCTATGCTGTTTTTGCTGCGTCACGCTAAACTGAATAAATATTTAAATATATGACAGCCAATTGGACAGGAAGTGGTGACGGTAACTGACCGTGCACAAAGCTCATTTAAGCACACGGAGGAGTTAAATGAATAATAACAGAAAAGCTCAAACAAAAGTCTCAGTGCAGTTCAAAGTGTAGAGTCATCAGATCCAGACTCCGGGCAGTGTGAGGGGTGTAACAGTCCTCAGACCAAAAGTGTCCCTCCTCTGTGTCCTGCAGCATCACATAGCTTCCAGGGGGCGGCAGGTGAACTCAGGAGACACAACAGGAAAGCCAGAAGTGGACTGAGTGTGACGTCAGCTCCAGTCAAATGAAGCTCACCGATACAACACTGAGGCATTTCCATAGGAATTCGATTCATAGGAACAGGATCGTCCCGTCTTCATTCTTTTTATAAATAAACTTGCCGTTCAAAGGCTCTGGCAGCGATTTGCTTTGCCACACGTCAAATTTAAAATGCGCTCGCATTGAATTGCCGCTCATAATTAACTGCGTATTTCTTTATAACGTGTTAATTTGCAGTGTAATTAATTAATCTAATTAACTGACAGCCGGTACCTTATAGGAAGATGAGGTACCGGTAAGTGAGGAGGACAAAACAGCAGTTTAGACTGCTCACTGACCCTCTGACAGCTTCTCTTAACTTGATTTGCGTTGCGATGATGAAAAATAGCTGCTTATTGCCTTCAAAAGAAACACGCACACAAAATTACCGCAATTTAAGTGCGCCACCTGTAACCTAACAAAACTGCAGCAATAATAACTTGTAATGGAAAAAATGCTAAAACTTTAATTTAATCACAGTAAAGGTTGAAATCAGGTTACTTATAATACAACTGAATTTACATTATCAGGAAAAGTAGGATGACACTCTCCAAATTTGAGATCGGGTGGATGAGGTTCGAGAGTTGCGCGTGGAACAGACACACAGACGTTCTTTGCATTAATAGATTTTCCATCTCTTACTTGCCACTTGTGCCTAACAATGCCTCAGGATACATGCACCTTAAATATTATTATTTATTTATACTCTTAGTGGTTAGATGTCTGTTATCCTGCTATCCTGTTATCCCCCCCTAACCTTAAAATAAAAAAAAAACTTAAAATCCCCTGGTTGCATAAATATGCACACCCTTAAACTAATACTGTTGCAGCAACTTTGGCTTTTATTACAGTTTTATTACTCAGTCCTTTGGGGTAGGAACCTCAGCGTGGCACATCTTGATGTGGCAATATTTGTCCACTGTTCTTTGCAAAACCACTCCAAATCTGACAGATTACGAGAGCATCTCCTGTGCACAGCCCTCTTCAGATCACCCACAGATGTTCAGTGGGATTCAGGTCTAGACTCTGTCTGGGCCATTCCAAAGCCTCAGTCTTATTCCGGTGAAGCCATTCTTTTGTTGATTTAGAGGTGTGCTTTGGGTCATTGTTGTGCTGAAAGATGAAGTTCCTCTTCATCTTCAGCTTTCTAACAGAAGTGTGAATCCCTCAGTCGTCCAGATAGAATCCACGGTAAAGGGAGAAATTCAATTTGTCAACTGGACAAAGTTTATTTAGTCGAAAATGTTTTGCAGCTCATCCAAGTTGCTTCGTCAGTTCTGAATAGTTTCAGTGTAGTTAGCTCCTCCCTGCAGCTAGATAAAAGCAGTGTCCATCAGCACTCTAGCCAGAACTGACGAAGCCTCTCGGATGAGCTGCGAAACATCTTCGACCAAATAAACTTTGTCCAGTTGACAAATTGAGTTTCTCCCTTTACCATTTCTAACAGAAGGCCATCGTCCTGTTGTTGGTAATGTCACTGTTGTGCCATAGTATCTTCACTTGATGATGACGGTCTTCACTGTGTAGCCTTGAACTGACGGCTATCTTTGAATCATGAGATCCTCTGATGCTTTGGAAGCTCTCTGCACACCATGGCTTGTACTGGAAGATGTGGTTACAAGAGTGTCAGGAAAAGCCTACGAGAACAGCTGAACTTTATTTGCGGTTGATCAGAAGCACTTTAGTTGGTGACAGGGGTGTGCTGACTCCAATTTAACATGAGTATGAATGGAATTGGTTAAATCCGAACACAACCACATCCCGAGTTCTAAAAGGGTGTGCACACTTATGCGACCACATTATTTCAGTTTATTTTACTTTATCTCCCTGAAGGATTTCTGTTTGTTTTTCAGTTGCGTTGTACAGGTTATAGGTCACATGAAAGATGGGAAAAGTTGTGAAATTATTTCATCATGATGTCACTTTTTTTTTACATCACAAAAACCTGGCATTTGAATGGGGTGTGTAGACCTTTTATATCCACTGTATAATTTTCTTTTGTCTAAAAATTACAGCTCGGTTTTGCCAAGACAGTTTAGCAGGCCTAACCAAACCACTAGACCTGTTCTTGGATCCTAACCCGAACCTTAAAGTGCATATGACATGTTGGACTACTAATTCTACTAAAGCGGAGTTAAGGTAATTAATTATATTTAAGATTTTACTAAAAAATGTATTATTCTTTTTCTGAATTTGGCAATTTTTTAGGTTTAAATTTTACTTCTTGGTTGTAAAATCATGACATCATGCTAGGGAATTCCCTAAATTGTGCTGAACTTTTGGACAGAATTCTTCGCAGTGTGACGTCATCAATATGGAAAGGAACACTCTAAAATAGAACTATTTTTTGTAATTTACAACATATTTTTCAGCTTTTCTTCACCAATTGCTTGGGAAAACTATCATTTACTTTTACTACAGGTTTTATTCCACTAAATAAAGTAAAAATTTAAGAATCATCAAACCCTGTCATACACATTTTAACCTGATGTGAAAAAAGTACTGACAAAAATCAACATTTGTGAGTTTAACTACTAACCCAGAAATGGAAAAGTGGAAGAAGATGGATGGATGGAACTACTAATACAATGGGACTGTGTTTGGAGGAAAATTCTCCCTCTGATACATCAAAGGAAAGTAAAAGAAAAGCTGTTCAAGAAAATGCGAAGTTTGAACAGAATCCTAAATCAGAAATCTAATCACAGTCGCAAATCATTCCCAAAATCATTCAGTCTTAATAAAAACATAAACACAAATTTTATATGCTTAAATGTTTCACAGTATGGTATTAAACCTTTCTATCTTCTATCTTCTAACACGAGTCAGGTCAGATCTGTGGAGAGGCGACCCCGCTCACAGTCAGAATGCCTGTTTTTCTAGTTACAGTGGTACCTCACCTTACGAAATTAATTCGTTCCAGAAGTGGTTTCGTAACGTGAATTTTTCGTAAGTTGAGTAGCTATTTCAATGGAAAAAGCCTGATTCGTTCCAAGGCCCCGATCCAAGTTTTTTTTTTATAGTGTAACTTTTTTTATAGTGTAACATTGTGTTCTGCGTAGAGACTGTAGACCCAGGACTAAATCTGGACTATACCAGGTCTAGACCAAGGTCTAAACCTGGACTAAACCAGGACTAAACCTGGACTAAACCAGGACTAGACCAGGTGGATTAAAGCGCCGCGCGCGGGTCTATTTCCTGGAGACCCGTGCTCAAACCGTGCCTCCTCTAGACCTCCTCTAGACCTCCTCTAGACCTCCTCTAGACCAGGTCTAGACCAAATGACCTGGTCTAGACCACCGCGGCTCTTGCATGCGTTCGTTCATGCGCTCAGACTGCGTGCGGTCCCCCTCGCTGCTCGCCTCAGCCATGACTCGAAACAAAACCAGGAAATAGACTCGCACGCGGCGCTTTAATCCACCTGGTCTAGTCCTGGTCTAGTCCTGGTCTAGTCCTGGTTTAGTCCAGGTTTAGTCCTGGTTTAGTCCAGGTTTAGACCTGGTCCAATCCTGGTTTAGTCCAGGTCTAGACCTGCTGGCAGCCCCGCGCCGGGTCATGCTGCGCTATCACACGTGTCAGAGCGCAGTCCCCCCCCCCCCCCCACACACACACACACACACTTCACTATTAATAATTTTGTTGAAAATCTATGAAAGTTTGAGTGTTTAAACGAGAGACAAATGTGAGAAAAGTTTAAATCCAGTCTGAGAAAAGCGTATAATGTGTGTGGCTGAGCGCGCATTATTTGAATTTTTGAGATTTCGCGTTTCGTAACTTGAATTTTCTTTCGTATCTAGAGACCAAAATTTACCGTGAAGGCGTTTCGTAACTTGAAATGTTCGTTTGTTGGGTCTTTCGTAAGGTGAGGTACCACTGTATCTATAAAACCATGTGAATAAATATAAGGTAGAGCCGTTTAATGTCATACTGGGGAACATTCCAGGCAGAGCAATGACATATCCATAGAAACAAGCAGGTGACGGACCCCCAACCACAAATGACATAATGCACCTTTAATGCCATACTGTGGGACATTCTAGGCAAAGCAGCAGTTTTCTATGCTGACTAATGTGTTTTTTATGATTCACCAAAAAACTGCCAGATGATCCACCTTGGGTTTGGACCAAAGTAAAGTTTTGGTTGATTCGGTGATTCATGCTGAAATGATCTATCTTTACCCATCACTAACACTAACCACTACTACCTGGAGTTACGTCACATCCAGCACTCCCTCACATGGAATGGTGAAGCCAAACCCCATCCACAAAATACACTTTTACACCAGAAACACACACACATGTTTAAGGAGTCCCTTATCATTAGTCTGGCTGCATCTCCCGAGCTCAAAATGCTCTGTTCCACCTTATGATGTCATGTAGTGGCAGTTTTCAAGTGGACAGCTTTCACCTTTAGTTCAGTATAGATCGGCAATTCCATGGCAGAAATTATCCAAATGATTCTAGTGAAGGTGTATGGAGTTTAAAAACACAGTGGAGCTAAAAGAAGGGGGTTTGTGTATGTGACTTGGACACAGGAGCTCGCACGACACAATATAGTACAAGAGGACAAATATAAACAGTAGTGCTGTCAGGTGATTAAAAAATAATCTAATTAATTACAGGATTTGTAATTAATTAATCTAGTTAATCGCATTTTAAGAGTGTGAGAGATTGAGAGGGAGCGATCGAGCAAACGAATGAACGAACGAACAAACAAACAAACTTTGCGATTGAGTTTGTCAGTTTTCAAGTGGTCACTTTGCTCATTCGTTTCTCAAATTCTGCGAGTGTGGTTTGGTGGTTTGGTGGTTTGGTGGTTTGGTGAAGTGCGCTAACGCTCGCACTATCACTGGTAACGATGGAACGTGTTTATTGTTCAAGTGATCCGTCAGGCTGGAGCAGCTCAATTCTTTTTGACAACAGCTACAAATCACCGTGTTCTTGTTGATCGTCCCGTCTTCGTTCTTTTTGGGGCCAAGCACCGAAGGTGCGAGGCACCATAGTGTTTCTACTGATTCTTATACATTATTCTTCTACCCATGGGAATCTATGGCAACCCCTAGAACTGTCTGGTAAAAAGTTCTGAAATTTTGCATGCACATTCCAGCCAGTCTCCTCATTACCCACAGCAATTTATAGGCCCCCAGCCCCAACCGTCTAGTGGCACCAGCAGGTCAAAGTTGCAGGAATTTTCAGGAATTTTGTGCGTTGCTAGGCAACACAGAAATGTACCTTTGATCTGACTTTGATGTGTCTTTGATCTAGCCGAAGTGAGCTCATATCTCGGGAACCCTTCATAGGAAGCCTGGGAGCCTGGGAAGCCTGGCTAACAGACCCTGTTAAACCCTGTCAGACCCTGTCAGACTCTGTCAGACCCTGTCAGACTCTGTTAGACCCTGTCAGACTCTGTTAGACCCTGTCAGACTCTGTTAGACCCTGTCAGACCCTGTCAGACCCCGTCAGACTCTGTTAGACCCTGTCAGACTCTGTTAGACCCTGTCAGACCCTGTCAGACTCTGTTAGACCCTGTCAGACCCTGTTAGACCCTGTTAGACCCTGTTAAACCCTGTTAGACCCTGTATAACTTTTCTGCTTATAACATAGCGTTTGATTGGCTGTCATGACAAAACGATAATACATGCTGAGGTCTACATGCACCTTCGGTGCTTGGCCCCACATTGTTGCTTGCAGCTACATTTATAAATAAACTCACCGTTCAAAGGTCCTGGCAGCGATTTGCTCGCCGCACACCAAATTTAAAATGTGCACGCATTGAAATGCCACTCATAATTAATTGTGATAATTTTTTAAACACGTCAATTTGCAGTGTAATTAATTAATCTAATTAACTCTAAACTGACAGCCCTAATAAACAGTAATAATACATTCTAAATAAGTAGCAAAAATAGCAAGAGACAGGTGTCAAATAAGACATAATTATATAAATTCATATGTACAAGTAAAAATAAAATATAGAAAAGAAATTTAGTAATAGAAATATTTCTCAGTTATACACAAGAGGTGATGAGGAAGATGATATGATGATTGACAGCACATAGGATTATCTATTACATAAGGTGAGTTGTTGTACAGTTGTAGGGAGTATTATAGTATGAATGTAGTTCTGTATCTCTCACTGTTTGAGTGGAGCTGTAGGAGCCTGTTGGAGAATGAGCTCCTCTGTCCCTCTAAGTCAATAAGAGACAGGGTCAGAAGGAACCAAAAGTGCCCCGTGCTCACTTAATATTTGGAATGCAGTGACTCGCATGTTAGCTATGTCTATTTATATACTGTATACAGTGGATTAAACCACTATAACCAGACCAAAATTAGACTCTATCAAGACAAACCTTGGTCAAACCAGGAGTAAATCAGTAAAGTGTCAACTAGTATTGGCAAAACTCAATTCAAACTCAATTTCAATACTAAGAAAAGGACTCAATGCTCAATACCACTCTTTTTTAGACAACAGAATGCGATTTTCAACACTTTCTTTTCTATTTCCATGTGGTTTTATATCTGTTTAATCCCTCAGTGGTCCTGTAGGTTCCATAATGGTCCATGGGCGTATACTCGTCTATGTGCTCTTATACTTCTGATACAGCTCAAGACAGGGCTGGACTGGGACAAAAAAACGGCCCTGGCATTTTTGGCTGAGACCGGCCCCTCATAATTAGTCCTGGTTTAGTTCTGGTTCAACCCTGATTTAGTCCTGGTTTAGACCTGATTAGTCCTGCTTTAGTCCTGGTTCAGACCTGATTTAGTCCTGGTTTAGTCCTGGTTCAGACCTGATTTAGTCCTGGTTTAGTCCTGGTTCAGACCTGATTTAGTCCTGATTTAGTCCTGGTTCAAATCTTGATTTAGTCCTGGTTTAGTCCTGGTTTAGACCTGATTAGTCCTGGTTTAGTCCTGGTTCAATCCTGATTTAGTCCTGGTTTAGTCCTGGTTCAGACCTGATTTAGTCCTGATTTAGTCCTGGTTCAGACCTGATTTAGTCCTGATTTAGTCCTGGTTCAAATCTTGATTTAGTCCTGGTTTAGTCCTGGTTCAGACCTGATTAGTCCTGATTTAGTCCTGGTTCAATCCTGATTTAGTCCTGGTTTAGTCCTGATTAGTCCTGGTTTAGACCTGATTAGTCCTGGTTTAGTCCTGGTTCAGACCTGATTTAGTCCTGATTTAGTTCTGGTTCAATACTGATTTAGTCCTGGGATAGACCTGATTAGTCCTGGTTTAGTCCTCGTTCAAATCCTGATTTAGTCCTGGTTTAGTCCTGGTTCAGTCCTGGTTTAGTCCTGGTTTAGTCCTAGTTTAGTCCTGGTTTAGTCCTGGTTCAATCCTGATTTAGTCCTGGTTTAGTCCTAGTTTAGTCCTAGTTTAGTCCTGGGTTAGTCCTGGTTCAAATCCTGATTTAGTCCTGGTTTAGTCCTGGTTCAGTCCTGGTTTAGTCCTGGTTTAGTCCTGGTTTAGTCCTAGTTTAGTCCTGGTTCAGTCCTGGTTTAGTCCTGGTTTAGTCCTGGTTTAGTCCTAGTTTAGTCCTAGTTTAGTCCTGGGTTAGTCCTGGTTCAAATCCTGATTTAGTCCTGGTTTAGTCCTGGTTCAGTCCTGGTTTAGTCCTGGTTTAGTCCTGGTTTAGTCCTAGTTTAGTCCTGGTTTAGTCCTGGTTCAATCCTGATTTAGTCCTGGTTTAGTCCTAGTTTAGTCCTAGTTTAGTCCTGGGTTAGTCCTGGTTCAAATCCTGATTTAGTCCTGGTTTAGTCCTGGTTCAGTCCTGGTTTAGTCCTGGTTTAGTCCTAGTTTAGTCCTGGTTAAGTCCTGGTTTAGTCCTGGTTTAGTCCTGGTTTAGTCCTAGTTTAGTCCTAGTTTAGTCCTGGGTTAGTCCTGGTTCAAATCCTGATTTAGTCCTGGTTTAGTCCTGGTTCAGTCCTGGTTTAGTCCTGGTTTAGTCCTGGTTTAGTCCTAGTTTAGTCCTGGTTTAGTCCTGGTTTAGTCCTGGTTCAATCCTGATTTAGTCCTGGTTTAGTCCTGGTTCAGTTCTAAATTGTGGGCCTGTCTCTAAGAAAAAAAAAAAGAAGGGCATCAGCCCCTAGGACTGTCGGCCCACCGGGAAAATGCCCGGTATGCCGGATTACCAGTCCAGGCCTGGCTCAAGATCATTCTAAAGACATTCAGCAAAGGTTCATTTCTGTCCTATGAATGGATCCTTTTTTCCACCTGGTTTAGTGACTAGTTTTAGCATCTTATTATTATCCGATTTTCTTATGAACAGAGTAAGTTTCCCACCACCACCAATGTCACATCTTAGTTCCTTGTTAAGATATCTTTTTTTAAAATTCTGCCATCGCTTTGTAACTTTGACAGGATCCTTAGGATTAAATCTTCTTTTGTTGTTGAAGGAACTGGAATATCGGGTTCATTTGAGTGGGAGGAGTTTCGCTGTGATTTAAGATCCGCTCAAACACGCCACGCTCACTTGGGCAAACGGAATATTTTCAACACACAACCCACATACAAGGAAAGCTATAAGGTAATTTTTTATATTATTATCATTTTATATTATTAAAAAATGTGAATTACAGTAAAAACCTTTAATCAGGATTGGAAATTTCACTTCAAAAGTAAAGTTATCTGCCAGTGGAACAAGACTTTTTGTAGTTGAAATATGAAAATACATATTGCTACACATAAGACAAGAAAAACACAAATATTCATATTCACATTGTGTTTCTCAAACTGTGGTCTGCAGCTGCTTCAGGTGTTGCATGGACAGAGCTTCAGTTTGTGGGTTTGGATAATTTGGAGTTCTTTTTATCTACTTTTTGTCCTAAATTGTATCATTTTTGACAGTAAAATTCTGTAGTCCACTTTTAGACCTGGTTTAGTTCTAGATTAGACCTGGAATAGTCCTGTTAGAGACCTGGTTAAGATCTGGAGGTACACGGTGTTGCCTGCATTTTAAAACAAGAAAAAAGAATAGAAATGATTGACAATAAACAGTATATTTAAGTTTTTAGTATTAATAATGTAGTGTAAACAATGAAAAATTTGAGAACTAAAACTACATTTAATCACACAAAGCTACGGTAAATTGCATTAACTAACCATAACCATCATTTTAAGATGTGATTTGGGTAATTTAAAATAATAGTTTTTTTGGATGACCTAATGACCAGTGCCAGTAATGTCCCCTGGAGACTGATATATTTATTTAGACTTGGTATAATTATAACATTACATTTAGTTTAAACAGGAGCATTTTACTGTTATAAAATGACCAAAACTAATCAGATAACCGTGATACAAAACAATAAAAAACAATACTTTGTTTATGAATATGCAGAGGAGCAGAGGACAGGATCAGATAATGCAGAGGGAACAGAGGGTCAGAGGAGAGAGTCAGAGGAGAGGGTCAGAGGAGAGGGTCAGAGGAGAGGGTCAGAGGAGAGAGTCAGAGGAGAGGGTCAGAGGAGAGGGTCAGAGGAGAGGGTCAGAGGAGAGAGTCAGAGGAGAGGGTCAGAGGAGAGGGTCAGAGGAGAGGGTCAGAGGAGAGGGTCAGAGGAGAGGGTCAGAGGAGAGAGGCAGAGGAGCAAATGGAATATAGGAGTTTATTTTTAACTGAGCATAGTGAGGTACTTAATCTAGAGCACATTTAATTGCTCATTTAAATGTTATGTGCATTTATTGGCTCGGTGAAGGTGATCATTAAAACGATTAAAATGAGTGAGTGTTTAAAACGACATATTATCACAAACGTGACTGAGGAGAGGATGGAGCAGAGGAGAGGGTCAGAGGAGAGGGTCAGAGGAGAGGGTCAGGGGGTCAGAGGAACAGAGGAGAGGGTCAGAGGAGAGGGCCAGGGGGCCAGAGGGACAGAGAAGAGGGACAGAGGAGAGGGCCAGGGGGTCAGAGGGACAGAGAAGAGGGTCAGAGGAGAGGGTCAGGGGGTCAGAGTGTCAGAGGTCAGAGGAGAGGGTCAGAGGAGAGGGTCAGGGGGTCAGAGGGACAGAGGAGAGGGTCAGAGGAGAGGGTCAGGGGTTCAGAGGAGCAGAGAAGAGGGTCAGAGGAGAGGGTCAGGGGGTCAGAGGGACAGAGAAGAGGGTCAGAGGAGAGGGTCAGGGGGTCAGAGGAGCAGAGAAGAGGGTCAGAGCAGAGGGTCAGGGGGGTCAGAGGGACAGAGAAGAGGGTCAGAGGAGAGGGTCAGGGGGTCAGAGGGACAGAGAAGAGGGTCAAAGGAGAGGGTCAGGGGGTCAGAGGGACAGGAGAGGGTCAGAGGAGAGGGTCAGAGGTACAGAGGAGAGGGTCAGAGGAGAGGGTCAGGGGGTCAGAGTGTCAGAGGTCAGAGGAGAGGGTCAGGGGGTCAGAGTGTCAGAGGTCAGAGGAGAGGGTCAGAGGAGAGGGTCAGGGGGTCAGAGGGACAGAGAAGAGGGTCAGAGGAGAGGGTCAGGGGGTCAGAGGGACAGAGAAGAGGGTCAGAGGAGAGGGTCAGGGGGGTCAGAGGGACAGAGAAGAGGGTCAGAGGAGAGGGTCAGGGGGTCAGAGGGACAGAGAAGAGGGTCAGAGGAGAGGGTCAGGGGGTCAGAGGGACAGAGAAGAGGGTCAAAGGAGAGGGTCAGGGGGTCAGAGGAGCAGAGAAGAGGGTCAGAGGAGAGGGTCAGGGGGTCAGAGGGACAGAGAAGAGGGTCAGAGGAGAGGGTCAGGGGGTCAGAGGGACAGAGAAGAGGGTCAGAGGAGAGGGTCAGAGGTACAGAGAAGAGGGTCAGAGGAGAGGGTCAGGGGGGTCAGAGGGACAGAGAAGAGGGTCAGAGGAGAGGGTCAGGGGGTCAGAGGGACAGAGAAGAGGGTCAGAGGAGAGGGTCAGGGGGTCAGAGGGACAGAGAAGAGGGTCAGAGGAGAGGGTCAGGGGGTCAGAGGAGCAGAGAAGAGGGTCAGAGGAGAGGGTCAGGGGGTCAGAGGAGCAGAGAAGAGGGTCAGAGGAGAGGGTCAGGGGGTCAGAGGGACAGAGAAGAGGGTCAGAGGAGAGGATCAGGGGGTCAGAGGGACAGAGAAGAGGGTCAGAGGAGAGGGTCAGGGGGTCAGAGGGACAGAGAAGAGGGTCAGAGGAGAGGGTCAGGGGGTCAGAGGGACAGAGAAGAGGGTCAGAGGAGCAGAGGAGAGGAAAACATCACATGGTGTAGAGGATGCAGGGGAGAACAGGAGAGGGTCAGATGGTATAGAGGATGCACAGGACAGGGTCAGGAGCAGAGAAGAGGGTCAGATGGGGTAGAGCAGTGTTTCCCAACCTTTTTGTCTTGTGTACCCCCTGAGCCTTTTTGTCACACCTCGAGTACCCCCTCACTCATACGTGTTGATAATTCTCCAAAAGTAGAACGTCACACAACAGATTATTAAATGAAAATCACTTTATTTTGTCTCCTTAATTTGAAAATTTTAATTCTCAGGCATTTTCTATCTTTTCTTTAACTCAAATTTACTCAAATTAGAATTTAAAAATTCAAAAAAATCTCCCCCTGTGTCTGGCAGCGACATTGCCGAGTACCCCCTGCAGTGTGCTCGTGTACCCCTAGGGGTACTTGTACCCCTGGTGTAGAGGATGCACAGGAGAGGGTCAGAGGGTCAGAGGAAAGGGTCAGGAGCAGAGGAGAGGGACAGAGGAGAGGGTCAGGAGCAGAGGAGAGGGTCAGGAGCAGAGGAGAGGGTCAGGAGCAGAGGAGAGGGTCAGGAGCAGAGGAGAGGGTCAGATGGTGTAGAGGATGCACAGGAGAGGGTCAGAGGGTCAGAGGAGAGGGTCAGGAGCAGAGGAGAGGGTCAGATGGTGTAGAGGATGCACAGGAGAGGGTCAGAGGGTCAGAGGAGAGGGTCAGGAGCAGAGGAGAGGGTCAGATGGTGTAGAGGATGAACAGAAGAGGATCAGAGGTGTGCCAGTAGTTAGTTCCTTAATCTACAGCACATATAATTGTAGGATCTAAATTTATACAAGCATGCTTGGTTTATTGGAACTCTATTTGGCTCAATTAGTGAATAATTGCTGACCGGTCCACACCTACAAATTATCCCAAACAAATGTGACTAAGCTGTCACCTCTCCACCTCTCTGTGCTTTTACTGCATAAAAGAATCAACAACAGAGCAGTTTATAGAAGTTCTGTTACCTCCCCCATTAATCCACTGGCCTGTTTCACAAAGGAAATCAAAACAAATAAATTGATGTTGGAAATTATATTTTAAACCAATACGAGAAGACTTTTACAGTCCTATTATGTATGAGCTTTTAGTCATGTTACGATCTTGTTACCTCTACAAAAACATTCCTGGAGTTGTATTTTGTTTCATTCACACAGAACTGAGTAACTTTATTTTTAGTCTGTCTACATATCCGAATCTCAAAATGCTCTCTTCCATCCTGTGATGTCATCAAGTGGTCAAGTTTTCAGCTACATTTAAGTTAAGTTTAGTAGAGACAGTCAGTTTCACTGCTGAAATGATCCAAATTATTCTAGTGAAGGTGTATGGATTTTAAAACACACAGTGATGACATCACAAGGTGGAACAATGTGTTTTCCAAAATGAAATATACCATATGGTTGTCATTGACGTTTTTGATCGGGATGACATGAAGAGTCAAATTTCACATTATTCCATAATAGTAATATTTTGATCATGAATGGGAATGTCTGTATACAGAGAGATCTGTTGGGTTGAAGTTAGGAGACTGTAGCCGGAGATTGAGCACACAGGTTTTTAGTAGGATTTAAAGTCAATTACATTTGGTTTACATAGCACTGCTCGCACGTACTCACAGCCTGAAACAGAGAAAACCTCTTTCTTATATAGATAGAGCACACTGATGACTAGAGTTCTACTCCATACATGGCATTTAGCTTACACAGCTTCTGAGGTAAACAGTCACTAAAATAAAACCCCCATAGTATTAGCTTTCTCAGAAACTCATAGAATGACATATGGGAGACAACTGGACAGAGCCACGTAAACAGTTTGACATGCTTGCACAACACTGGAAAACAAGGTCACTCACTGAGCAGAAAACAAGTCACTGTTATAATCATAAAAATGAAATAACTCACAGATCCTGACGCTCATTCACCATCTCGCCGCGGTCTCCCACTGACCCACTGACTTCCATTCATTTGAGCAGTTAGAAATATAGCCCACGGCTTCAGCATATGTTGCTGGGATACTGATGTTAATGCAGGGGGCGACTGAGAGACAGTTGACAATGACAGTTAAAACATTTTTGAAAAATTGCAAAAGCAAACTCTAAACTCTAATCTGAGGTGTGAGAACTTAGATCAGGGGTGGGCAAACTTTTTGACTCGTGGGCCACAATGGATTCTAAAATTTAACAGAAGGGCCGGACCAGGAGCAGGTGGATTTAGTGGATTTTTGGTAAAAACACTAAAAATAACATGGGATATGTAGAAAACGTGTGCTTTATTTTAATTAAAAATGAACAAAAGCATTACAACAAAATGTCCATCTTTCAAGTTCCACAGTATTTAGCTATTTATTGAAATGTCTCTTAAAACACAGAAAACAATTTTTCCCGAGGAGCGGGGGGGGGGGGCATTTCTCACTTGGCATTGCGTGAGAAATGCCAAGTGAGCCACGTCAAATTGCGTGTGTCACACTCTCAAACTTAAACTACAAAGCAACTAATGAGAGTTATATAAATGAAGTTATTACCTGATGGTTCTCAGTTTGTTTTATCATCACCGTTTTGTCGTTCCTCGTGTTCAGTCGCTGTCCTTATCACTGACAGTGCAGTGTGCGCTTTGCAGCTGAAACTACACTCTACAGTCTGCCCAACAACAGAACAATCTATTTTCTGATTGGCTGAAAAGGGAGCGGCGCCTGATTTTTTTTCCGGGGAGCAGGGCGGGGAGGAGGGGGGGAGTTTTTTTCGCTGAAAACGCGCGGTGCCTGCATAAACTGAGCCACAGAGACCGATTTTCTGGGCACATAAAAAAAAAAAATTCAGCGTGAGAAATGCCATGTGTGGCGTGTGAACGTGTGAACACGTCGAATTGCGTGTGTCACACTCTCAATGCGTGAGACTTGAGAGCCCTGACTAAAACATTAACAAGGTTTATTAATATAATTTCTTCAAGTTCGGCGGGCCGGATTAAGAAGCTTAACGGGCCGCATATGGCCCCCGGGCCGTAGTTCGCCCATGCCTGACTTAGATGTTATTTGTAAATGATGGTGAACAATGAGCTCCTTCGTTTCACATGCATCATAGAAAAAAGTAAATCTGATTGGACAATCACATTTGACCGGGCTTGAAATGCAATGAAGGCATTGGGGTCCAGAGTGATACCAATCTGAACAAAAATACAGAGAGAGTCCGTCTGGATTTACCAGGCAAATTTCTGTAATCAAATAATTATTGACATGTTTTGTGTTGTGATTTCCTCTTTTGCAGTTTGAAACATGTCAGGTGTATTTTTGGAAGACCAGCTTCGGTGCAGTATTTGCCTGGACATCTTTAAGAACCCAGTGTCCATCCCGTGTGGACATAACTTCTGCCTGGGATGCATCAGGCGCTTTTGGGACACAAGAGCCAAAGCCGAGTGTCCACTGTGCAAAGAGACCTTCAAGAACCGACCAGACCTGCGTGTCAACGTGGTGCTCAGGGACTTTGCGAATGAGTTCATTCACGTGTATGTTCAGAAACAAACACTTTACATGATGTTTTAAAGGGTCGATATTTCACTATTTTCTGATTTATGTTATAATCACAAACATACCTGGAGCTATGTCATGTCATGGAGTTATTCACACAGGTTTAACGCACAAATGTTGCATATTTAGGCTGAGTTTTTCTATCAAACACAAAACTCCATACATCTTCATTAAAAATCATTTGGATGATGTCAGCCCTGGAATTTCCAGTTTCTACTGAACTAAATGAAAAAGGTAGCTGTTAACTTGAAAAACTGTTTCTTCATGACATGAGCATTTTGAGCTTTGGAGATGTAGACGGACTAATAATAAAGGGCTACTCAAATAGTATCATTATGTTATACTTTTGACTGATTTGAACAACATTATAACATAAATCAGAAAATAGAGTAATATGAGCCTTTTAATATAGAAAGTACTTGTGGCTCCATAGTTTGAACAAAATCTAGGAAACTGCAATGCAATAGAAGTGACTGATATTTTCACACACAGGATACCTAAGCCCAGGGTCAAACCCAGCCCTGAGCGCTCTCTGCGCCGCCGTTTCCCAAAGCAGGCCTCCAAATCGGACGGAGTTTTTTGTGATATGTGCGTGAAGGAGGGAGTGAGTGACCAGACACAGGCTCTGAAGTCCTGCTTGGTGTGCAGAGAATCGTACTGTGAGCATCACCTTGGCCCTCACCTGAGAGACCCCGTCCTGACCCGCCACATGCTGACCGACCCAGGCACCTTCACCTCCACCCACACCTGCCGCAAACACAATCACCTGCTCCACATGTTCTGCCAGAGGGACCAGCTGCTTGTGTGCCCCAAGTGCACCAAGCAAGATCACAAGTACCATGAGGTGGTGCCCATTGACGTGGAGAGCCGCCGCATCAAGGTGAGCATGTAAACAGTTTTATCTTCCGCAAACCAGGAACTAAGGCCCATGTGCTGCTAGCATGCTCGTTGTTGCTGGGAGTCCCTAAATTATAACCATTTCGTCTGGGGGTGGGGCTTAAGGTCAATGCACATCAAAATGTTTTGTTGGATGGTGAAATTGCTGCCTTTAGCGTTCAATCAAAGCTAACTAATAGCAAATATTAAGGGTCAGTGACACTGAGAGTATTTTTGTGATTTATGATCAATAGATACTTTATTGATTTCCTCCAGGATCAATAATATCAATAATAACAGCAATATTTGATATAACTTTGTTTGGGGGGAAATGGTGCCACTGATGCATCAACAGAAAGTAAAAGAAAGGTCAATGTTTTTGCTATAATTAATTGCCATCACAATGGAGTGTTGTACTGGACCGTTGTGGTGAAGAGGGAGCTGAGCCAAAAGGCGAAGCTCTCAATTTACCGGTCAATCTACGTTCCTACCCTCACCTATAGTCATGAGCTCTGGGTAATGACCGAAAGGACGAGATCGCGGATACAAGCGGCCGAAATGAGTTCCCTCCGTAGAGTGGCTGGGCGCATCCTTAGAGATAGGGTGAAGAGCTCAGTCACGCGGGAGGAGCTCGGAGTAGAGCCGCTGCTTCTCCACATCGAGAGGAGCAGCTGAGGTGGTTCGGGCATCTGTTTCGGATGCCTCCTGGACTCCTCCCTCGGGAGGTGTTCCAGGCATGTTCCACCGGGAGGAGGCCCCGGGGAAGTCCCAGGACGCGCTGGCGAGACTATGTGTCCCGGCTGGCCTGGGAACGCCTTGGGGTCCCCCCGGAGGAGCTGGAGGAAGTGTCCGGGGTGAAGGAGGTCTGGGCGTCCCTGCTTAGACTGTTGCCCCCGAGACCCGGCCCCGGATAAGCGGAAGAAAATGGATGGATGGATGGACAATGGAGTGGTTGACAGCTGTGGATATTTGAGATGCTACTGTTGTTTTACATCATATGTGGCAGCAGACCTTCCAGAGGAAACATTACAACATCTTCCAGAGGAAATACTTAGAGGGAATGAACCATTTCATTACAAATGGACTTTTCTACAAGAAGTGGAGTTAATATGATTAACAGGAGCTGGACCACGCCTCAACCTCCTCACCAGCCAACCACAGCTCATCTCAACCATGCCAGCCGATCCCGACAACACCATCCACGTCAGCTCTCTCCCCATGTCTCTCGTCCATCCTTCACCCTGAAGACATCATCTTTAAGGAGGGGGGGGGTTCCGAATCAGCTGGGTGACTGTTTTGGATTGGAGATGGAGCCCCCACCCTGAGTCTTCCCCCCAACCATCACATCTACCCACTGTCAATAAATATCTTTATCATATTTCATTGTCGTTACGTGGTCCTTGCTAGTGAAGCTTCCTTAAAAAAAAAAAGAATTCTGAACACTCCATGCCCATGCCAAACACATTACTGGTACACACTGTCTGACCAGCTAATAGCAGTCCCAATGTGCTGCTGTGGGACTCCCTAAAAACTTGGCATTTTGAACAGGAACTTAATGTTCTATTGCAGCCATGGCGACAGAACATGTTTACAGAAGTCTAACCTACAGGGACAACTGGAGTTTTCAACAAGAAGAGAGGAGGATTGGTTCTTTGCAGAGTACATTTGATCAACTATTGCAGTCTTTGCGATTTGATAACTGCACCAACTGAAACAGCTGTTGATTCATTTAAAACATATTGTGCGCCCTTATCTTATGGACTAAAGTCATATTTAATGCCTTTTTCAGAGTGAAATGAAGAAAGCTGAGGTGGACTTTCATCACATGATCCGGACTCGAACGAAGAAGATTCAGGACATCAAGGATCACTTGGACGTGAGCAGAGTGAGTTATGTTTAGAGATACTTAAAGATGTTCTGTATCACTTTCCTGCTAAGTATTTGCCTCCATGGTGATATTATTGATTTGACCTGGAATCTTCCACAATATGCCGTAAAGCTAATGTATCTTGCATCTATTGAATTACAGGTGCCTATACAAGTTGTTGTTTATGTTAACGTTGATTTTTCTTTATGACTGATTTCCAGAAAGTCAAAGAAGAGGAGCTGCAGAGGACTTTGCAGGTTTACTCCACGGTGAAAGCGGCCATCGAGAGCCACCAGAGGGCGCTGATCATGGAGTGTGAGTGCAAACAGGAGGAGCTGGCAAGGAGGGCCCAGGATCTGCAGAAGGAACTGAGCCAAGAAGTGACTGAGATCCAGAGACGACGTGGAGAAATGCACCAACTGGAGCTCATTGATGACCCCCTACATCTCATACAGGTACAAGTTAAGTTGGATGCCATCCCTGTGAGTGAGATGCCCTCCCTGTGTCTCCATGGGATCTTATTGTGTGTAAAAGCTACTAACCCTGTATAGTTTAGACCCCTGATCTTGTAATTTGTTTGAGATGTAGGGTCCACCATCTGCGTGTCTCCATGGAGATGTTATTGCTTTGACTAGAATGTTCCACAGTATTATATTACAATTACTGTGGATCTCCATGGAGACAAGCACGCAATGCCATGAGGCCAAGTTACAAGTCAGATCTGTGGTGAGCCGAACCTGCTCACACTACCTATGATATTATCCTCCATAAACAGGAAGAATAGCTGATGTACTGTTAGAATGTGTGTCCCATGGCATGAAATTTTCACTTTCTGAGGTTTTTGAATATTAATGTGAGCTCCCCTACCCTGTTTAGGCCCCCCCATGGCTAAAAGTTGTGTAGTGAAATGTGTAAACTGAGCATTTGCGATCCTTTTCCGCGTTTGAAAAAAAGACAGCTCAAACGGGCGATTCTGAACAAGGAAACTATGTGACGTCACATTGAAGAAAAAATGCTAATGCAGTTCCACCGCCCATCTGTGTTTCTACCCACCGTCTCTGTAAATCACGCCCAGAGAGTTTGGACTGCGAACGAGCTACGCAATGCGAGATGCGTTTTTTATTTGCCTGGAGACACGTGAGAGTGTTTCCAGGCTCAGTTGTCCTTCATCCGAGCCTCCGAACCTCTGAAACAGCAGTGGTTTAATTTGATTTTCTGTGGAAATGTGTTTATTTTTCAATGGAACGCTTCTCATCTCTTCCTCCGCGCAAAAACGCGGAAGTTGAGCCAGCGCACATCGCACATCGACAGTTTGGCCACGCCCCCACCCACTGCACTGGCCTATCTCTGTCCTCCTCATTTGCATTCAAGCAACAACGCCCAGAATGAGTGTTCCAGAGTGATATTTATGACTCTGTCTGTGTTCATGGGTCTTTCTCATGCACTGAGTGTTGATTTTGAAGAAGGATTCATTTACAGTATTAGGGAACCATTAAGGAGCCATGTAAAAGCATCAAGAAGTACCATGTCATGGGACCTTTAAGAAAAAAGAGGACTAACTTTAGACAATAAAAATCTGGTACAGGACTTTAAACCAGGAGCAACTTGACTAAAATTCCCGTCTCACTTTTTCCAGAGTTTTCCAGCGCTCATGGTCCCCACGTTCACTAACGACTTGTCCCAAATGAAGCTTCAGATGGGCTCCTCCATCAGCGTCGTGAGGACCGCCTTCTCCAGGATGGTGGACTTCTGCCTGGAGCTCCAGAAACAGCTGACTGCAGAGGGTCAGAGAATGTCAATCAAACTATTAAATATATTACATAATAAAACAAGTCATTAACAGTTTTTTTTTACATCGTAGAGGTCAGCATGATGACCCAGTATGCAGGTATGTCAGTCATAGGATTATTATGTGTCATTTCATGGAAATAGTTAAAATCAGATACATTTGCTGTGCTCTCTTAAAGATAAGATAAGATAAGATAAGAGTTTATTGATCTCACACAGGAGAAATTTACTTGTCACAGTAGCTCCAGGTAGGGACAGTTTGAACAAGAAAACAAGTGCATGCAGGCAAAAATGGCATAAAGATAAGTAATAATAATAATTTAAAAAAAAGTAATAAATCGAATAATAATAATAGCAGTAATAATAATAATAAAAACAATGACAGGGAGGGTATTGAAAAATTGGAAAAACGATATTGCACGATAGGAGTATTGAAAAAAACTCCTATCCAAGTTTTGTAAATGTAAACAAATATGTTTTAGTGGCAAGTTCTGAAGTTCAGTTCTGAAGAAATTGCAATTTTATAATTTGCAATTTTATATTGTGTTTTTCGTTTTGCAATTTTATTATTGTGATTAGCCTTGTAGCTCTAATACACACTTTTTAAAATTATTTTTATTTTCATGATTTAAATTTTCCCTGCTTTTCTTTAGTGGACGTGACCCTTGACCCCACCACAGCAGCTGGGTGGCTCATCCTGTCTGCAGACGGAAAAAAGGTACACATGACATGATACAGTGGTACCTCACCTTACGAAAGACCCAACAAACGAAAATTCCAAGTTACGAAACGCCTTCACGTTAAATTTTGGTCTCTAGATACGAAAGAAAATTCAAGTTACGAAACGCGAAATCTCAAAAATTCAAATAATGCGCGCTCAGCCACACACATTATACGCTTTTCTCAGACTGAATTTAAACTTTTCTCACATTTGTCTCTCGTTTAAACACTCAAACTTTCATAGATTTTCAACAAAATTATTAATAGTGAAGTGTGGGGGGAAGGAGGAGGGGGGAGAAGACTGCGCTCTGACACGTGTGATAGCGCAGCATGACCCGGCGCGGGGCTGCCAGCAGGTCTAGACCTGGACTAAACCAGGACTGGACCAGGACTAAACCCGGACTAAACCTGGACTAAACCAGGACTAGACCAGAACTAAACCAGGACTAAACCAGGACTGGACCAGGACTAAACCCGGACTAAACCTGGACTAAACCTGGACTAAACCAGGACTAGACCAGAACTAAACCAGGACTAAACCAGGACTAAACCAGGACTAGACCAGGACTAAACCAGGACTAAACCAGGACTAAACCTGGACTAAACCAGGACTAGACCAGGTGGATTAAAGCGCCGCGCGCGGGTCTATTTCCTGGTTTCGTTTTGAGTCACGGCTGAGGCGAGCAGCGAGGGGGACCGCACGCAGTCTGAGCGCATGAACGAACGCATGCAAGACCAGGTCTAGAGGAGGTCTAGAGGAGGCACGGTTTGAGCACGGGTCTCGTTCATGCGCTCAGACTGCGTGCGGTCCCCCTCGCTGCTCGCCTCAGCCGTGACTCGAAACGAAACCAGGAAATAGACCCACACGCGGCGCTTTAATCCACCTGGTCTAGTCCAGGTTTAGTCCTGGTTTAGTCCAGGTTTAGTCCTGGTTTAGTCCAGGTTTAGTCCTGGTTTAGTCCAGGTTTAATCCTGGTTTAGACCTTGGTCTAGACCTGGTATAGTCCACGTTTAGTCCTGGGTCTACAGTCTCTACGCAGAACACAATGTTACACTATAAAAAAAAGTTACACTATAAAAAAAAAACTTGGATCGGGGCCTTGGAACGAATCAGGCTTTTTCCATTGAAATAGCTACTCAACTTTCACGTTACGAAACCACTTCTGGAACGAATTAATTTCGTAAGGTGAGGTACCACTGTATTTTTGTTATTATAACTTTTAATGACACTTTAATTACACCTTCTATTCTATGAACCAACACTTACAAATGCGAGCCTCGCCTTCGTCTTGACAAACAGGTTAAGCCATAAGTGTTTTAATGTGATGCTAAAGTACTGAACACAATGTACAATCATTAACTCCAACAAATCGTTTATCACAGTCCTTGTGTGTCAGATGCCCTCCCTGTGTCTCCATGAGGTCTTATTCTATGTAAAAGCTGCAAACCCTGTAGTTTAGACCTCTGCAAACATGTTCTGAAATGCCTGGGAATGCATGCATGGGATAATTCAATGCTTTAGTTTTATGTATATTATTTTCTGCTTTAGTTTAGCTTTAGTTTTATGTATATTATTTTCTGGTCCTTGTGCAGGTGAGCGTGAATAGAGAACAGCAGAGGCGCAGTTCTCTCTATGACGACCCAAAGAGGTTTGACGCTTGTGTCTCAGTCTTGGGCAACCAGAGCTTCACCACAGGGAGACACTACTGGGTGGTGCAGGTAAACAAAAGTGTTTTGATATAGTTCTTATTTAATATTTCTAATTAAAATACTTCAGTTCATACTTGTGGTTAGAGAAGCAAAAGTTGTGAAGCTAGTTTTCAGACTTGTGTGAAAAAACAATTATTATTTTGAAATGAATATTAAAAGTAGTTCCTATGCGCTGCTCTGAGATTCCCTAAAAACTTCGTCCCGGGGTACAATCATGGCAACCCACTTTTAAATCATAGACTGTTTATCTAAATCAGTGCTTCTCAATTATTTTCTGTGACGCCCCCCCTAGGAAGAAGAAAAAATTTCACGCCCCCCCTCCCTGCGTGCGACTATAAATAGTATTATTTGTCTAGAAAATTGTTATTAGTGCACCTCTGCATAACATTGTATCCTTTTATTAACATTAAAAACAAAAAAGAAACTTCCAACAAAGACTGCACTGTCTTTTTGCACTGAGGACTCAAATATTAATGTGTTTTTAATACAGATTTGTGCACATTTGTTTACGTTTCACAGAAACAAAACTTAAAATTACATTGCATAAACTAAAAGCGCTGAAAAAAAAAACACTCTGTCCTTGTGCCGCTGATGCGTCAGCTTCTGTCGGACTAAAGGACACGACTCAGTGGAATGTACATGTTTTTTCTGTGACAGAGGATGTTCTGCTGATGGTGAGTCTGTTCTGTATATCGCGTATTTAAGGTTGCCGCCCCCTGCCCCAGAGCGACAATGAGAGCGCTACTGCCATCTACTGTTGTTGATGTGCAATTACACTTAGTTCTAGTACAGTACGGCAAAAAGCATGTTTCCCAGGGTCACACGCGCCCCCCCTGGCATCACACCGCGCCCCCCCAGGGGGGCCCGCCCCACTATTTGAGAAGCACTGATCTAAATGGACATAGCTAACCAGCTAGGTGCCACGTTCCAAATAGCAAGTTCCAAACCGGTTCCAGTTCACTTTGTATTCAAAAAATCTGTTGATCATCTCTCTGCTGCTTAACTGAACCTTGTTATTTTGGACTTAAAATGTTTGGATTAACCTGCTATACGTGAGACTGGTATTTATATTTTGCTATTTTAACTGTAAATCAAAATATGAACATTAATAGCACACAAGTGTGTTGGCAACAATTGTGATTGACATTGCTGATAGGTGTACCTTGAACAGCCTCGCTCCAGATTCAAAATTCCCAAAATGGAACTCTCAAACGCTATGAATGACGTCACACTCTCTTAGCCCACAGTCTGTGGTTATGATTTATTTTCCTTAAAAGTCCCATGGCATGAAATTTTCACTTTCTGAGGTTTTTGAACATTTACGTGAGCTCCCCTACCCTGTTTAGCCCCCCATGGCTAAAAGGTGTGAAATGTGTAAACTGAGCATTTGTGATCCTTTTCCGCGTTTGAAAAAAAGACAGCCCAAACGGGCGATTTTGAACAAGCTGCTTTTATAACGTCACACTCAGGAAAGGTTTCCACCCCCCGTCTGGATGTCCACCCCCTGTCTCTGGAAATCCCGCCCAGAGAATTTGGACCGGCCCTTGCGCAAACGCTACGAGCTCTGAGCTGCTAGCTGCTAAACAGCAGTGGTTTAATTTTATTTTCAGTGGAAATTTTCCTACGAGTGTTTTTTTCGTGGGACAATACAGAGCTGGACTTCTTTCTTCCTCTGCTTACACACAGAAAAAGGCACAGCGCTAAACCAGGAAACACTGGCGTATTTGGCCACACCCCCACCCGCCTGCACTGGCCCGTCTCTGTCCTCCTCATTTGCATTCAAGCGACACGCCCAGAAAAAGCAACAAGTCTGAATAGGGCTCCCTCCAAGAGGCTCTCTCATGCACCAAGGCTTGATTTTGGAGAAGGATTCATTTACAGTATTAGGGAACCACTAAGGCGCCATATAAAAGCATCAAGAAGTACCATGTCATGGGATCTTTAACATTTTTCCTTTTGTTCTGTTTCAGGTGGGCGACAAAACCGACTGGGACCTGGGCATTGCTAAAGAGTCGATAAACCGTAAGGGAGCGATCACAGTGCGTCCTGACTGTGGTTTCTGGGCCATCTGTCGCCGTAAGAGCGGCTGTCTGAGCGCGTGCACTAGCCCCTCTGTGCCCATCGCCCTCCTCAACACCCCCCACAGCATCGCTATCTTCCTCGACTACGAGGAGGACGAGGTCTCCTTCTACGACGCTGAGAACAAAGTGCACATCTATACCTTCAGCGAGTGCGGGTTCAACGAGCCGCTCTATCCATACTTGAACCCCTGTCTGCGTGAAAATGGGAAGAACGCCGGGCCCCTGGTCATCGTCCCCGTGGAGATGGTGATCACAGGTGGCAAAGTCATAGTATGAAAAGAGGTGATGACAGAATACTGAACTGATATAATGCAATGACATCAGCTGGTGATGTTCTATATGTATCTCTAATGGTGGAATGTTCAGCAGTTACCATGGTGACCCGGTGCACACATTAGCAAACACAGATAAAAAAATGTTAAAGGTCCCATGACATGGTACTTCTTGATGCTTTTATATGGCGCCTTAATGGTTCCCTAATACTGTAAATGAATCATTCTCCAAAATCAAGCCTCAGTGCATGAGATATGACTCTGACTGTCTTCATGAGGCTAAATATGTCTCTGAAACACTTTATTCTGGGTGTTGTTGCTTGAATGCAAATGAGAAGGACAGAGATTGGCTCCTTTGCGCCGCTGGAGCTGGCTGGCTCCGATTTCCGTGTTTGAAGTGCGGAGGCAGAAAGGAGAGGAAATTCAATGAAAAAAACACATTATCACAGAAAATAAAATTAAACCACTGCTGTTTCAGAGGTCCAGAGGGTTGGGTAAAGGACTTCCGAGCCTAGAAACACTCGCACGTGCCTCCAGGCAAATAAAAAAACGCATTTCGCATTGCGTAGCGCATTCGCAGTCCAAACAGGGGGTGGAGATCCAGACAGTGGTGGAACTGCATTTGCATTTCATTTTTCGATCTGACATCAATAAGGTGCCTTGTTCAGAATCGCCCGTTTCAGCTGTGTTTTTTTCAAACGCAGAAAAGGATCGCAAATGCTCAGTTTAGACATTTTGCAACTTTTAGCCATTGGGGGGGCCTAAACAGGGTAGGGGAGCTCACATTAACGTTCAAAAACCTCAGAAAGTGAAAATTTCATGCCATGGGACCTTTAAAGGGATATGCCACCCCCAGGGCAAATTTGGGCATCTCCCCACAGTCCAGAGACTAAAATAAGTGGTGGAAAGCGTTTTCCTGCTCACCCAGCCATTGTCCGAGTCTGTCGCCACTGACCGCCGCGGTATCTGGTGCTCCTCCGCCTTAGACTGGAGTCTAACGTCGCCAGAGAAAGATTTCGGCCAAAAGGAATTAATTTGCTCGATGCATTTCCCAATTACTTTCTGTGTAGTGCGCATTCATATCGAGTGCAAATAAATGTGCAAATCAACACGGAGAGCTTGACTTGGTCATTTTGGGTGGGAACTATTTTCCAGTGCGGAAGAATACAGCCGTATCACGCACCACGTTGTGCAACAGGGGAACTCCCTTCCTGGTGCGTAACAGGGATTCCCCTGGTAGCGTGCTGCGTGATACGGCTGTATTCTTCCGTACTGGAAAATAGTTCCCACCCAAAATGACCAAGGCAAGCTCTCCGTGTTGATTTGCACATTTATTTGCACTCGATATGAATGCGCACTACACATAAAGTAATTGGGAAACGCATCGAGCAAATTAATTCCTTTTGGCCGAAATCTTTCTCTGGCGACGTTAGACTCCAGTCTAAGGCGGAGGAGCTGCAGATACCGCGGCGGTCAGTGCTGACAGACTCGGACAATGGCTGGGTGAGCAGGAAAACGCTTTCCACCACTTATTTTAGTCTCTGGACTGTGGGGAGATGCCCAAATTTGCCCTGGGGGTGGCATATCCCTTTAAGATAGTCTGAAAACTAAGAAACTAACCTAAGAAAAAAATACCACGTGTATTTAAACTGCACATTTTCAGGGGCCTGTGATAAGAGAGTCTAACTTGGAGTAACAGAACTCCAGACAGAGCAGAGCCTTAAGTTAGCATCAACCCCAAGAGAATGTTGATGACATCAGTAGCAAAGTATGAGGGTTTTTTGTCACATACACCAGCCGGTACATGGTCCGAGCAGAGTCATGTGTTCTGAATACGTTCACATTAAGTCGTATTATATTATAGTGTAAAAAATCAGCATTTATTTATCACTGATTATAAAAGGAAAAATGTGCAAGCCATATTTATTTACATTTTTTGTTGTTGATTGTTTTTCATGGACGTACTATACAAGGATATACGAGCACCAGTATAACAACATACAACTCCAGGCATTAAAAAGGTTGTCAAATTTAATAGTGAACTAACTGCAATTCCAAATACAGCCTTCTCTCTCATATTCAGTGACACCTTAGTACATCAGTCACTGCGCCCCCTGCTGGCATGGGTATTTTTTTGTATGTGTTAAGTGCAAATAAGGTGTTAAAAAAAAGAAATCTGTTATTATTGTGTTGTTTTGTAACTATGCATGGTTAATTTACTGATTTGGGTGATTGTCAAGTCTTTAATTGAAAAACGCAGAAACAGACACAAGGCTCAACTTCTTCAGTAGTAGTAGTAGTAGTAGTAGTAGTAGTAGCAGTAGTAGTAGTAGTAGTAGTAGTAGTAGTAGTAGTAGTAGCAGTAGTAGTAGCAGTAGTAGTAGTAGTAGTAGTAGTAGTAGTAGTAGTAGTAGTAGCAGTAGTAGTAGTAGTAGTAGTAGTAGTAGTAGTAGTAGTAGTAGTAGTAGTAGTAGTAGCAGTAGTAGTAGTAGTAGTAGTAGTAGTAGTAGTAGTAGTAGTAGTAGTAGTAGTAGTAGTAGTAGTAGCAGTAGCAGTAGTAGTAGTAGTAGTAGTAGTAGTAGTAGTAGTAGTAGTAGTAGTAGTAGTAGTAGTAGTAGTAGCAGTAGTAGTAGTAGTAGTAGTAGTAGTAGTAGTAGTAGTAGTAGTAGCAGTAGTAGTAGTAGTAGTAGTAGCAGTAGTAGTAGTAGTAGTAGTAGTAGTAGTAGTAGTAGTTGTAGTAGTAGTAGTAGTAGTAGTAGTAGTAGTAGTAGTAGTAGTAGTAGTAGTAGTAGTAGTGGTAGGTAAAAAACCTTTAAGGTAAACAAATATGTGGAATAATGAAATTACATTTACATTTTACATTTTCGTATAGTATTTTACTCTATTTTGCATTCAAATTAATCTGTTTTAATTATAATATTTATGAATATACATTTTAATTAGGCTAATTTTAAATGGCATTTTAACAAATCATATTTTAACCTTCATTGTAACTTATTTTTTTTCTACAATTTTAAATGACTAGATATGTGAGCCAAATGTAATATTTTATGTAATATTTTTAATGAATTCACAAATAACCTTTACTTGCTAAATGATATATACTTTTTAAATTAGTGCTCCTTTGACTTGGTTAGACTAATACATTTTACAACATTTATTATAATCAGTTGCCAAATATAGTAAATTATTAATTTCGTCCTTTTACATTTTCAGAACTTAAATTCAGAAAATAGTCATTTAATTGATCAATTTACCTACCAACCTAAATTTGGACATTTCATAAAGTAAATCAGCCAATTGCATTTACAATCTAACTAAGGCTTCTTTAATTATACTTAAATTAAACACAATGTTCACGTGAATTAATTAAGACAGATTATTTTTGCACGATTGTGTCCTTAGGGTCTACGGACTCATTTTGCAGGTACAGTAAATTTCCTCACCAGTAGTGTCTCCGTTTGGTGCCATGTACTGGACAGACTAGGAATACAATAATAATAATACGTGAAAAGTCCCTCAGTCGTCCAGGTAGAATCCATGATAAAAGGAGAAGTTCAATTTGTCAACTGGACAAAGTTTGTTTGGTTGAAGACGTTTCGTCGCTCATCTGAGAGACTTCTTCAGTTCTGGTTCTAGTGCTGGTTAGACCCTGTTTATATCTAGCTGCAGGGAGGAGCTCACTACCCTGGAATCATTCTGAAACTATCTCAACTAATTTGTATCTTTTATTTCCCTGGCGTCTCGTTTAGCATCTCTATTTAGCCCTATGAGGAGCTCACTGCTCTGAAATAGCTCTGAAACTATCTCAACTCATTTGTTCCTTTTGTTATTCGAATATTTAGCATCTCTATTCAGACTACAGACCGTCTCCACCCTTCTGTCCCTGACTCGTCTGCCCTAATGTTTTTTTTCCCGTCTGTTATGACTTGGTTTAAGAATCGAATTATAAATGGGAGACAAGTTATGTTTAACTCCCCCATTTCTGTTTAACGACGGATAGAGATGCTAAATATTCGAATAACAAAAGGAACAAATGACTTGAGATAGTTTCAGAGCTATTTCAGAGCAGTGAGATCCTCATAGGGCTAAATAGAGATGCTAAACGAGACGCCAGGGAAACAAAAGATACAAATTAGTTGAGATAGTTTCAGAATGATTCCAGTGTAGTGAGCTCCTCCCTGCAGCGAGATATAAACAGGGACTAACCAGCACTAGAACCAGAACTGACGAAGCCTCTCGGATGAGCGGCGAAACGTTTTCAACCAAACAAACTTTGTCCAGTTGACAAATTGAACTTCTCCTTTTATCATTAATAATAATAATAATAAGATAATAATAAATAATAATAAGAGGGGAAGAAGAGGTGAAGACTGTGAGCAGAGGGGCTTTTTTTGTTTTTCTTGACTTGACTTGTCTCTGTGTAAATATATTTATATTGTTGAAATAATAATGACTTTGCTGATTGTGAAGGGTAAAAATAATTTGCTGTGAAATATTTTAAACTGTCTGACATGTTGAACACAGTTAAGATCATTACGTTTAACATTTGACAAAATATTTTCTCAGGGTTTTTTAATTTTTTTTTATTTTACTTTTGGGTTGGAACATGGATCGATTATAATTCTATGGGTTGAAATTTATGTTGGAATACCTGGGCCAAAACTCCTCTAATGTACTGTACACAGAAATCATTATTTGACAAATAAAATGATAAGAAAACACCATTATTTTCTTGAAGTTATGTTTAAAGTATCAGAAAAATGTGTTTTGTGTAAATTTTGCTGAAATTTAGTGTGATGTTGTGACGAGATCTCCTGTCAACTTTTCTTCACAAACTGCTTCTTGATTTGTGTAAAACTATAATTTATATTAGCCGAGTGTTATGTAAGTCAAAATTAACATTATAAAAACTTGTCATACACACTATAATTCTAATACTGACCTCAAAAATGTATTTATTTTTATTTTATTTATTTATTTTTTTATAGCGGACAGTGCAAGTTGACCAACAGTAACTGTTTAACATGCCAGAATTAGCCAAGAGGCTAGTTTTCATCTGTTGTCCGTTGCCATGGTGCACAGATGGCTCCCAGGCATGGTTAAAAAGTAGAAAAGCATTACGTCTAGAATAAATTAAAAACTTAAAATCTTACAAATAATTAAAACAGACAGGTAAGAACAGCTTGCAATTAACGACAGTAAAAGATTATGTAAAAAAAAAAGGCACAAGAAAATAAACAAAGGGGCAATAAAATATTTGTTAAAACAGAATTACAGAGAAGCACATGCAGAGGACAAACACTAGATGGCAGCAGCAGGAGTTTGGTGTTGACAGGTCTGATTGTTTAAAGGGACAGTGTGTAAGATTTTTACCTGTTAATTACTGAAATTGAAGATACCCATTCAAAAATACATTGTTTTCCAAGCCTTTTCACTTCCATCATGAAATCAAAGTATTCTTTTGGACTTAGATATAGTCACATAAAAGGGGGATCTTCCCCATATAGAGGCAGCCATTTTGAATACGAGAGCCGCAGAAGGACATTTGGGCTCATCCTTCGCCTCGGCTCCTGCTAACAGCTGCTCAGCCGCGCTGCATATGGGAGTGAAGGAGAGAAGGAGAGAAGGGGAAGGGGAGGGGGAAGGGGGAGCCTCGTGTAAAGAAGCATGCTGCCGGATCACACATCGTAATGGATATAACACGTATTTTGGACTAAATTGTTTTACTGGATTTTATTCGCTGGATCCTTATGGACAGATTGAGACCAAGTTTATGATGAAATACAGAGTTTGACCTGTGCAAAGCCTTCAAAGGTAAGCTAAGTAAGCTAAGTTTTGTGCTTTTCTGTATAAAAGCCCCATGTGCTCGGGGAGTGATTGTTTTGCAGGGAAATGAATTGCATAGTCAAAAAGAGGAGACTGTAAGGTTTCATTTGATGTGTAGATTGTCATGAATCATGATCGGGATTGTGTGTTTTCATGCAAAAAGAAAAAAAAAAAGTGAACGGGGGACCGCGTTTTATGTATACAGCGGTGCGTGGTTCGTGCGCGGGCACGCGAGCTGGCGGCGCTACGGCGCGCCCGGGTGACCCTCGAGGTCTGCCATAGCCAAAAGAGGAAGTGGAATAGCTACTAACCACCTATGCGCCACGAATCCTACACACTGTCCCTTTAAATTGAGACCTGAAGGAGCTGTATGTGGAGCTCTCCCTGATCATTGTAGGGATGCTGTTCCACCCTTTAGAAGCTCTAACAGAACAGGCTGATCTTTCTGAGAGGGATCAGACAGTCTCCTCTTGATATGGAGATAATTTTGTCTCATAAAGATTTGTATAAATAAATAAAAAATATATATAAATATAAATACATTTATAAATATTCAAACACAAAATACAAATACAAAAACGCGACATACAAATAAATGATAGAATGTATATAAATACACAGGCATTTGTAAATATATTTTCGAGATTTGTAAATATATTTTCGAGATTTATAAATATATTTTCGAGATTTGAAAACTTTCTATATGGAGTCTGCATTTGTGGATCCATTTTTTGTTTTCGTGTCGATGACGTAATTGTGAGACAGTTCTACCGCAAACCACGATTCGCAAATGTCACCGGATTTGAATACAAATAGCCTTCACTGGACATCCAGCAGATGGCAGTGTTGAGCAGCTTGTGTACCTGGTCAGGTGGTGAGGGCTGGTGCTCAGATGTGTTGTGCGTAGTCAGTCAGTTCGGCACTGTTAGCGGTGGCCTGAGTTTTGCCCAAAATGATATCCAGGTCGCTTTCCACTCGAGCGAGGGCCCACTGTAGTCTCATTTACTAAAGAGCAACTATGATAAAAGGAGAATTTCACTCATTCACGCATCTAAAGAGCAACTACCGACAAGCTGCTCAACACTGCCATCTGCTGTCCAGTGAAGGCTATTTGTATTCAAATCCGGTGACATTTGCGAATCGTGGTTTGCGGTAGAACTGTCTCACAATTACGTCATCGACACGAAAACAAAAAATGGATCCACAAATGCAGACTCCACATAGAAAGTTTTCAAATCTCGAAAATATATTTATAAATCTCGAAAATATATTTACAAATGCCTGTGCATTTATATACATTCTATCAATTATTTGTATGTTGTGTTTTTGTATTTGTATTTTGTGTTTGAATATTTATAAATGTATTTATATTTATATATATTTTTTTTATTTATACAAATCTTTATGAGACAAAATTATCTCCATATCTTGAGGCTCCTCTAGTGATGCGCTTTGAGCGTGATCTTAGGCCAGGGGCCAGCAACCCAAAATGTTGAAAGAGCCATATTGGACCAAAAAAACAAAAAACAAATATGTCTGGAGCCGCAAAAAATTAAAAGCCTTATATAAGCCTTATAATGAAGGCAACACATGCTGTATGTATCTATATTAGCTATATTAGCCTACTATCAAAATGACTAAGTTGGTTACAAATACATAATGAGCCTTCATGATTAAATGTTTCTTTTCCCTGCAGCGCATCCTGTGGAGAATGACGCACCACGTGACTACTCTGTTGTAGGATGCCGCCTCAAGTTTAACTTCATTACAATATTAATGAATTACAGTATGTTTCATTGCTTTGATGAAATCAAAGAAATGCATTAAGAAATCCGATTTTTTAATGTCATTTTTATTTTGAGGATTCGAAAAAACAACAACAAAATGGAACGTGCATAACGTGCCCCTTATCTGGGCAACAAACAGAGTGCAATAAAACGCAGCATGCATTTATAAAAATAAAACAGCAGCCTTTTGAAAAGGTAAAGTATATAAAATCAAATTAATACAGTTTAAGTTTGATTTCTGTGCAAATGCCAAACAAGTCAGTGCATGGGTAAAACACAGCAGCATCTTCTTCTCTCTCTCTTTTGACACCAAATCAACGCAGCCATCCTCAAAACACAATCATATCCCTAAGTGTCATTCCAAATATATACTGACAAAAATCAGAAATCACTTAATAAAAACAGCTACTTTGTTACTAAATAAGTGCCTATGACAGGATTGTGTTCTTACCCGTTTAATGTGACTTCTGTTTTCGGACATCACTGGTCAGCTTCTCCACATCGGGCATGTAAGATGTAACTTTAATCTTGACGCAGGACTGCAAGCTCTCATCTGTGAGGCGGGGGCGAGATTTTGATTTGATGCTCCTCTAATTTCTCCAGAAGTGATGCAATCGCACTTTTTCTCTCACTTCCAACTGGGTACTCGGCTGCAAATGTAGCATGCTTTCCCTGGAAATGTCTTTTCACATTACTCTTTTTGTTATTTGACAACTTCTCGCTACAGAGCAAACATTCAGGCAATCCTTCCGCATTGGCAATGAATGCAAATGATTCGGTCCAAGAAACGTTGAATCCTCTGTTCTCCTCAGTTATTTTTCTCTTTTTACCTTTGGGGTCCATGGCCCATCACACACCCGCCGGTTTGTTTACAACAGCCACGTGCCTGGCATCCCGCCCTGCTCATGTGTCGCAGGCTCTGACGCAAATCTTCGTTGACAAAAGTGTTGAAATTTAATATTAATTCTACACATTTTTACAGCATTGGAAAACGTTAAGAATGTTTGTGTCATGTTTGTCCTCCTACAGAAACCATATTAAAACAAAAAATATATTTTCCCTCCCCCATCTTTTTCCATTTTCAAACATTTTTGAAAAAGCGCCAGGGAGCCACTAGGCAGCGCTAAAGAGCCGCATGCGGCTCCAGAGCCGCGGGTTGCCGACCCCCGTCTTAGGCCAACAAAGTCATTGAGCGGTGGAGGGGCGAGTCCATGTAAGATTTTGTAAAAAAAAAAAAGCATCTGTGAATCTAATCAGATTCTCCCAACTTCAAATATTATATTTAGATAAAATGCTGCAGTGATGATTCAAAATATTCCAAATAAACCACAAATCCCCAACCACCAAAGAAGCTCGCTGGTCTCTCAACTCATATTTCAAAATGTCTCCATCTCACTTCCGATGACAAACCACCTATTCCATTGTGCTAACAGTACAAGTCCAGCCCTTCATGTCCTTCTGTCCTCATGTGTCCTCATGTGTGCTGGGCAGTGGAGGTGCGTACAGCAGATGAAGGAGGACACATCACAGTCCAATGTGTGTTTGATGATCTGGATCTCCCAAACGCTTCTACAAAAACAAGTGCAGGAATAAAGAGACATTACTGGCTGAGACTTCAGGCACCACAAAGCACAGAAAGAGGGGCCGGTACAGCGTGGAGTACAAGGGAAAGGTTATGACGTTCACACCTGTGGGTAAAACCATTGTACAAACGTGCTCCGGAGACATGGACACAAGGTCCGAGAGTTTTGGCTTGTGATCACCAAGGTGAGTTCACAAAAAGACACTACAACATTTCCAGTCAATCACACCAAAACTTCCTCTAAAATGTGATATGATAAAAATGTGAACAGCGTCTGGTTCAAGTCTGTGTTCTGTCTGTGTCTTAGTGATGAGCGAAAGGTGCAATGCAAATCATTTGAGTTTGGAGCCTTCCAGTGCATATGAAAAGTGTTCAGGGTTTTCTAATCATGACTTTGTTATGACTTTGGCAATTAGTGAAGAACAGTCAAACAGTTTGACACAAGTTTCAGAAAAGTCCTAAAATGAAATCCATCTTTCTATGTCATCACTAATGAAAATTCCATTCAAAATGTAGGAACAAAAGACAATGTTAGTACAGTGTTACCTCACCTTACGAAATTAATTTGTTCCAGAAGTGGTTTCGTAACGTGAATTTTTCGTAAGTTGAGTAGCTATTTCAATGGAAAAAGCCTGATTCGTTCCAAGGCCCTGATCCAAGTTTTTTTTTTATAGTGTAACTTTTTTTATAGTGTAACATTGTGTTCTGCGTAGAGACTGTAGACCCAGGACTAAACGTCTAGACCAAGGTCTAAACCTGGACTAAACCTGGACTAAACCAGGACTAAACCAGGACTAGACCAGGTGGATTAAAGAGCCGCACGCGGGTCTATTTCCTGGTTTCGTTTCGAGTCACGGCTGAGGCGAGTAGCGAGGGGGAACGCACGCAGTCTGAGCGCATGAACGAGACCCGTGCTCAAACCGTGCCTCCTCTAGACCTCCTCTAGACCTGGACCAGGTCTAGACCACCGCGGCCCTTGCATGCGTTCGTTCATGCGCTCAGACTGCGTGCGGTCCCCCTCGCTGCTCGCCTCAGCCGTGACCCGAAACGAAACCAGGAAATAGACCCGCACGCGGCGCTTTAATCCACCTGGTCTAGTCCTGGTTTAGTCCAGGTTTAGTCCTGGTTTAGTCCAGGTTTAGTCCTGGTCTAGTCCTGGTTTAGTCCAGGTTTAGTCCTGGTCTAGTCCTGGTTTAGTCCAGGTTTAGTCCAGGTTTAGTCCTGGTCCAGTCCTGGTTTAGTCCAGGTCTAGACCTGCTGGCAGCCCCGCGCCGGGTCATGCTGCGCTATCACACGTGTCAGAGCGCAGTTTTCTCCCCCCTCCCCCTTCCCCCCACACTTCACTATTAATAATTTTGTTGAAAATCTATGAAAGTTTGAGTGTTTAAACGAGAGACAAATGTGTGAAAAGTTTAAATCCAGTCTGAGAAAAGCGTATAATGTGTGTGGCTGAGAGCGCATTATTTGAATTTTTGAGATTTCGCGTTTCGTAACTTGAATTTTCTTTCGTATCTAGAGACCAAAATTTAACGTGAAGGCGTTTCGTAACTTGAAATTTTCGTTTGTTGGGTCTTTCGTAAGGTGAGGTACCACTGTATTAATTTATGACAATAAGGGAAATGTGTTGTATTTATTTGTATTTGTGAAATAATAACTATTGTGTAAATCAATAGCTCGACTTTTGTTTGTAGTAGGGTTGCTAGGTAACAGTCATGTGGACCTCGGGTTTCCGAGATGAGAAGTTTGGATTTCGACTTGTTTGCATTTATATGCCTTTATCTCAGGAAGTGGTGATTTGAATCAAATCACTGAGTCTCGTTTGCGCAAGTGCCAGTCTAAATTTTGCCGTTATAAGGGGCACTTGTTCCAACCCGCCCGTTTGGGCTCTTTTTTTCAGCACCAAACACCTGCGCTCATAGAAATACTATATACTATTTCAGTAGGCTTTCACAAGGTCATGTAGTCCTGTACAGGGGGTCCTCGGGTTATGACGTTGATCCGTTCTTAAGACGCGTCGTAACCCGAATTTTGTCGTAAGTCGGATTTTGCCTTTGATCTTCCAACCAAAGCACCAATAACCTTTCCATCTCAATAATTAGACCACTACGCTGCTTGATTATCACTGTCGCTTTCATAGGAGCAGATCAGAGCCCACATCAGGTACTTCCGCCCACATTGGGCACACACACGAGGCCGTCTTCTCCGCCCTACAACCACAACAAAGCGTATTCTTCCGCCGTGCGCCGCGCGCCGTTCGCGTTTGTTTACGTCGCTTACCACGCTAAACCGCGTAAGACGGAATGACGCGTAATTTTTTTTTTTTTTTTAATGGGGGCGCGTTTGTAACCACAAAACGTCGTAAGTCGAGACCGTCGTAACCCGAGGACCCCCTGTATATCTGAGCTCGATTGTTCTTCCATCATCCTTAAACTACCCGGTTGTTTGTCATGGTAAATTGAAATTGAATTTTGAGAACTGAATTTGAATTGTAAGAACTGAACATGAGCATATAAAAAGAGTGAATTTTCAAATTTGATTAGATTCCTGTTACAAACTAATAAATTCAATTTCAAGTGATACTATTCAGATTCAATTTTTCAATGCAATGATTCAAATTAAAAAATACAATTTCAAATTATGTGATTCAAATTCAGTTTCTGGTGGCCCATATTTCTGCCCATAATTGTGTTCTACTCCAGTGTTATATTAGAGAGTAATAAGTACTTTAAGTCTATTTAAACATGTACAACAGAGTAGATCATCATAATGTGTCCATCATGTGTTATTCCTGTGTCCACAGGCAGAGACCAGAGCGTCTTCACTGGAATAAGTCCTCACACTGTCCAACTCCAAACTGTGTCTCTGTACCTGTGATCTGTTTAAGACAATACAGAACTGGGGAAAAATAAAGACTGTTTTTGTATCCTTTAAGGACATTTAATGTTGCATGTTAAAATAATTGTGTAGACAGAAAAATCTTAGAAATAAATGTGTAAAGGGGATCGAAATAACATCATTTTACCAACCGCCTTATTTTTTTTTAAATGCAAATCCAGCTACCTTTTTTACAGTGAGTGCAGGTGCATTCTGTTAAAAACAAACTTAAAATAAAAGCAATGTTGGAGACATGATGACACCATTTCCAGAATAAAGTCCGTCATCATGGGTAATGTTAATTTAAAATGTACAGACCTAAAACTAATCCCGTGCGATAAGTCTGCTTTGACAGTACCAGTCAAACGTTTGGACTCAGCCTCTCATTCAGTGTTTTTGCCCATTACAGTGGTACCTCACCTTACGAAAGACCCAACAAACGAAAATTTCAAGTTACGAAACGCCTTCATGTTAAATTTTGGTCTCTAGATACGAAAGAAAATTCAAGTTACGAAACGCGAAATCTCAAAAATTCAAATAATGCGCGCTCAGCCACACACATTATACGCTTTTCTCAGACTGAATTTAAACTTTTCTCACATTTGTCTCTGTTTAAACACTCAAACTTTCATAGATTTTCAACAAAATTATTAATAGTGAAGTGTGGGGGGAAGGGGGAGGGGGGAGAAAACTGCGCTCTGACACGTGTGATAGCGCAGCATGACCCGGCGCGGGGCTGCCAGCAGGTCTAGACCAGGTCTAGACCAGGACTAGACCAGGACTAAACCAGGACTAAACCTGGACTAAACCAGGACTAGACCAGGTGGATTAAAGCGCCGCGTGCGGGTCTTTTTCCTGGTTTCGTTTCGAGTCACGGCTGAGGCGAGCAGCGAGGGGGACCGCACGCAGTCTGAGCGCGTGAACGAACGCATGCAAGAGCCGACCAGGTCTAGACCAGGTCTAGAGGAGGTCTAGAGGAGGCACGGTTTGAGCACGGGTCTCGTTCATGCGCTCAGACTGCGTGCGGTCCCCCTTGCTGCTCGCCTCAGCCGTGACTCGAAACGAAACCAGGAAATAGACCCGCACGCGGCGCTTTAATCCACCTGGTCTAGTCCTGGTTTAGTCCAGGTTTAGTCCTGGTCCAGTCCTGGTCTAGTCCTGGTTTAGTCCAGGTTTAGTCCTGGGTCTACAGTCTCTACGCAGAACACAATGTTACACTATAAAAAAGTTACACTATAAAAAAAAACTTGGATCGGGGCCTTGGAACGAATCAGGCTTTTTCCATTGAAATAGCTACTCAACTTATGAAAAACTCACGTTACGAAACCACTTCTGGAACGAATTAATTTCGTAAGGTGAGGTACCACTGTACTTTCTACATTTGATATACATAAAGAACATATCAAATATAAAGTAAGATGAATGGAATTACACAGCAAAGAAAAGAAAGTTAAACAAATTAAAAACAATGTATATTTTATGACCAAATCCTCGAATCACCCACCTTTTGCTTTGTCGTAAAATATTTAAGAGTAATTTAACTAAAAAACACACCTTGGAACAGTGAGTAATACATTTCCGAAACGTGTTGACTCATTTACTCATTAATACTTATTGTCTGGACTATATACAGACTAACAGTTTGTTTTGAGTTGGTAAATGTTTTATCGTAAAGGAACTGAATGTATCCTGCTCTCTTACAGTTTTAGTCAGTTTGAGTTAATTCAAGTGAACCTGTGTTGCCAGAGCCTTAAAGGAAAAGTAACGTTTTTTACAATTTGAGCCTTATTTCGGTAATAAAACAAGTTGTTTTACTCACCCATAGCACTTTGGTGTCATATGGAGCATTTCCGGAGATGTTTTAGATTAGCGTTAGGTTAATGCCGTTAGCCTAGCGTGATTTATAGCCATAGCTCGGGGCATTCCCCAAGCATGTAATATGCCCCGTGCGGGCTCCAAATAACACAAACTTTAGCACTTTTCAAATCATAGAAGCTCGATGTCTTTAGTCTACGATTTCGTTTGGTCAAAAGTGGCCTGTAATCCGAGATTTAGCCATAGTTTCGAGTAGATGAGGAGGGCAGTGCGCATGCGCGGAGTGTGCTCTCAGCTCCCGGGACCCAAACATGGAATGCAAATCTGTAAACTATGGATAAATCTCGGATTACAGGCCACTTTTGATTCAAACAAAAGCGTAGACTAAGACATCGAGCTTCTATGATTTGAAAAGTGCTAAAGTTTGTGTTATTTGGAGCCCGCACGGGGCATATTACATGCTCGGGGAATGCCCTGAGCTATGGCTATAAGTCGCACTAGGCTAACGGCATTAGCCTAACGCTAATCTAAAACATCTCCGGGAATGCTCCATATGACACCAAAGTGCTATGGGTGAGTAAAACAACTTCCAAGCACAGCACAGAAACCGCTCTTTTAAAGATTTTTAATGATTTGCTTTTAATCTCAGATTCTGGCCGACCTTCTGCACTAGTGCTCTTGGACTTAACTGCAGCTTTTGATACAGTGGACCATGCCATCCTCTTGGCTCGCCTGGAACAAGTGGGCATCAGGGGCACCGCACTGAAATGGTTCCAGTCCTATCTAACAGACCGGACCTTCTCTGTTCAGTTAGGGCAGTTCACCTCCGTGGTGTCCAAGCTTAAGTGTGGTGTTCCCCAAGGAAGTATACTGGGCCCTGCTTTATTTGGCCTTTATATGCTTCCTTTGGGGTCAATATTTGAAAGGCATAATATTTCTTATCATTGTTATGCGGATGATGTGCAAATCTACCTGCCACTTCAGACCAGCTGCTCTGTTCAAGCTCTGGTAAACTGCTTAAAGGAAGTTCAGGAATGGATGCAGTCAAACTTTCTTAATCTTAACAAGCTGAAGACTGAAGTCATTGTTTTTGGTCATTCTGACCTACTGAACTGTGACAGTGCCATAGGCCCACTGAGCTCCTATGAAAAGGACTATTCTAGAAATCTTGGTGTCATCTTTGATTGTAATTTTAAATTTGAAAAGCAAGTCAGCTCTGTTCTTAAATCAAGTTTTTATCAGCTAAGGGTTTTAAGCAAAATTAAATCGTACATTCCACATCTGCACTTTGAAAAGGCCATTCATGCATTTGTGACATCACGACTCGATTATTGTAATTCATTGTACGCTATTTTATTATTGTCACCATTGTTATTATTGTTGTTATTTTAACTCTACCTGATTTTTATGTCACCTTTAATGTTGTTCAGCACTTTGGTAAGCTTTGGCCGTTTTAAATGTGCTATATAAATAAAATTGATTGAATTGATTGAACTTGTTTTATTACCGAAATAAGGCTCAAATTGTAAAAAACGTTACTTTTCCTTTAAGGCTCTGGCAACACAGGTTCAATTGAATTAGCTAAAACTGACTAAAACTGTAAGAGAGCAGGATACATTCAGTTCCTTTACGATAAAACATTTACCAACTCAAAACAAACTGTTAGTCTGTATATAGTCCAGACAATAAGTATTAATGAGTAAATGAGTCAACACGTTTCGGAAATGTATTACTCACTGTTCCAAGGTGTGTTTTTTAACCTTTTTCCTTTAACCTGCAGACAGAGGACACATCCTGTATTTGTCTCATTCTCAGTTTAGGGACAGGCCTCATGTGAAGCTCAGAACCTCCAGAATTCCCTCCCTGAGCTGCAGAGGCTGCACTAGCACTGACTCATGCCTGGCTGCAGGTGTTGGGGTTAAGGTGTTGTCCGTTAAGATCAGAGAGACACATTTTAGGTTTAAACACACTGGATTTCACCACTGAAACTGGCAACACAAATGAAAGACTCACGTGAGGCTCATTCTGCTTTCTGATTGGATAATTGTCTTGAACCAAAACCAAATTATGACATAAACAATGTGACATCATATACAATGTTTTTGTAATTCAGAATAAATCAGCATTACTGAAGTTATCAGTAAAAGCTACAGGACGGGGGACAGAGAATGGTCAAGTTTATGCAACTTGACTTTACATGTTTGGAGACCTCCTGTGGCAAAAAACAGGTTGAAATTCAAACTTTTTTCAACAGTAATAAAATAAGTAACATAAATAACTATTAAAACCTCTTTAACACTTTAACAGCCTAGTTTGCCGGCTTTATAGGTGATGAGTTGTACTTCTGAATATGGGGGAATTGTGTGTAGTTAGATTTGTTGGTGCCAGACAGCAGAGGGAGCAATTGTTTAAAAAAACTAAAGAATAAATACTTGTTTGGCACAGTCCTCCTGTTGTTAGTACAGGTTGTATTGTACCTTCTTATAGGCTGCTTCTGATAATGTTATACTTATGATGTTTGTTTTATTTAACCTTTATTTAACACACATACAAACAAGAATGAGGAACACAGATTACTGATGCAGTCCCTGAGGCTTTCCTACTAAACTCTGCATAACCATAAGGGACAGAAAGCAACAGCTGATCACAAGGAGTTAACCCTTCTCTGTGTGAGTGAAGTACAACTGTAGGGAGTCAGGAGTCCGAGCATAATCTTGTAAATAAAAGAATATCAGTGCCTCTGCCTCTTAGTGGACAGAGAAGGCCACACTACACTCATGAGTACAAGTCACAGTCACGGCTTTTATGATGAACCTCAGTGAAGCATGACAAACAAAATAGAGAAAGAATGCATATTATTACAGAAGAAAATAATAAGTTTTAGTTTCTTCATGAGGAACTATATGTGTAGCTTAAAGTGAACTGCTTTACTCTTCAGTACTCAAGAATAACCTTAAAGGAAAAGTAACGTTTTTTACAATTTGAGCCTTATTTCGGTAATCAAACAAGTTGTTTTACTCACCCATATCACTTTGGTGTCATATGGAGCACTGGTCCCCGGGCGCCCTAATGTGTGTGCTGCCCACTGCTCCTAATATATGTATATATATATAGGATGGGTTAAAATGCAGAGAAGAATTTCTCCAGTGTGAGATCAATAAAGTCACTTCTTCTTCCGGAGATGTTTTAGTTTTGTGATCTTCATAACGTGAGTTCTCGGGGCACATGTTTGCGGTCTCCAAATTACACAAACTTTAGCACTTTTCAAATCATAAAAGCTCGATGTCTTAGTCTACGATTTCGTTTGGTCAAAAGTGGCCTGTAATCCGAGATTTAGCCATAGTTTCGAGTAGATGAGGACGCAGGGCTCTCAAGTTTTGAGCAGGGTCGTGCGTGAGACTGCGTAATTTCCGAGGGGTGGGGGAACAATTTTTCCCGAGGAGCGGGGGGGCGCTTGAATTGCGTGGGAAATGCCATGTGTCACACTCTCAAACTTAAACTACAAAGCAATGAGAGTTATATAAATGAAGTTATTACCTGATGGTTCTCAGTTTTATCATCACCGTTTTGTCGTTCCTCGTGTTCAGTCGCTGTCCTTATCACTGACAGTGCAGTGCGCGCTTAGCAGCTGAAACTACACTCTACAGTCTACTGTCTGCCCAACAACAGAACAATCTATTTTCTGATTGGCTGAAAAGGGCACGGCGCCTGATAACTGAGATTTTTTTCCGGGGAGCGGGGCGGGGGGGGGAAGGGGAGTTTTTTTCGCTGAAAACGCGCAGTGCCTGCATTAACTGAGCCACACAGACCGATTTTCTGGGCACAAAAAAAAAAAAAAATTCAGCGTGAGAAATGCCATGTGTGGCGTGTGAGCGTGTGAACATGTCGAATTGCGTGTGTCACACTCTCAATGTGCGAAACTTGAGAGCCCTGAGGACACCAGTGCGCATGTGCGGACTGTGCTCTCAGCTCCCGGGACCCAAACATGAAACGCAAAGCTGTAAATTATGGATAAATCTGGGATTACAGGCCACTTTTGATTCAAACGAAATCGTAGACTAAGACATTGAGCTTCTATGATTTGAAAAGTGCTAAAGTTTGTGTTATTTGGAGCCCGCACGGGGCATATTACATGCTCGGGGAATATATTATATGCCCCGAGCTATGGTTAGAAGTCGCGCTAACGCTAACGCTAATCTAAAACATCTCTGGAAGTGCTCCATATGACACCAAAGTGCTATGGGTGAGCAAAACAACTTGTTTTATTACCGAAATAAGGCTCAAATTGTAAAAAACGTTACTTTTCCTTTAAGTTGTAGTATTTTTTAATATTTTTGTTTTCCTTTTGTACAGTTGAGATTGTCAGTAGAAAGTCTCTAATATCTGCTGGTGCACTGAGGAGTGAAGCAGTGTCAACGAGGCTAAAACAATAGTCTGTAAAATCCAGGACTGAAATGATCCAAATGATTCTAGTGAAGGTGTATGAGTTTAAAAACACAATAGAGCACTTCCTTTATTACCACATGACATCACAGGGTGGAACAGAGTGTTTTCCATTTGAGAAACAAACTCAAACTGCTAAATATGCAGTTTGTGTGTTAAACATGTGTGAATGAAAAGAAACAAAACACTACTCCAGGTGTGTTTGTGGTGAGGAAACGACATTAAAACATCGATCAGAAAATGAAGAAAGTCCAAATTAAAGTCAAAGAGTGATTCAAACAAACAAAAAAACACTGATAAAATCTTCTGTCTTAAGCTCAAATAAAGGCTCACCTGCCTTTTTAAGACTGTAGACATTCAAAAGGCAGTTTCTTTAGAATTATGAATTGCCATGGCTAAAGCTGCAGTGCAAATATGTAATAATTGTGACTGTACTGGACATGTGATAAAATCATTACATCTCTTTGGGTGATAAGTTGGAAGATAGTAGTGTTTTTATCAGGCTGGGTAATGGAGCGTGTCAGTGTGTCTGCTTTATCACAACAATCGGCCCATTCTGGTTTTTGGAATGTTCTTTTGCGTCAATGTTCAAGAGAGAAATATGTTTTTCCTTCATATTTGTAGCGCTGTGTCCTGAAGCGACTGCCCCTGCGTCACACACTAAAGATTTCAAGATGTCTGTGTTTTCACAATTCGTGGTTCACGTCTTATCAACTCACGTGATTATTACAATATGATAAACAATAACTGAACAAAAAACTATGAAATACTGGATGAAAACAAGAGGTGAAATCTTAAGGGTGCAATGTGTAACTTCTTTGATGGATGGTCCATTTTCTTCATCAAGATGGTTTACCATTTGCTTGGAATGTTCCACAGTATGGCATTATAGTGATCTATCTCCATGGAGCCAATTAGGTGACACCACCAGGACATGTTCTGAGTGAGATCTGTGGAGAATGGATCCCACTAATGTCTTTCAAGGCATTTCTGACCTATAAAAAAGCTGGAATTAAATCAGTTTAATGTGGAACATTCTGGGCAATCCAATAAATTATCCATGGAGACAAGCAGGTGGCAGATTTTCTACCAGAAAAGTTACACAGTGCACCTTTAAAGCTGCTATACATCGCAAACTTGACTCTTGTGAGCCTTAAGCCATGTTATAAAGTTGTTTCCTCATTAATTATTTGTTTCATTCACACATGTTTAACACACAAACCCGGCATATTTATCATCAGAAAACAGTCTGCATATTTACAGAGCATTTAAACTTCCAACCCATGTAACATCATTCATAAAATGTCCCCAATCTTCACATACTCACAGTCATTACATCAGTTTTCAAGTACTCCACACATCCCAATAAACATACACAGTTCTTTCTTACAGTTAATCAATCAATCAATCAAACATTTATAAGGCGCTTTTCATACAAAATTGTAGCACAAAGCGCCTTACAGTGGTCAAGGATTAGAAGATTGACCTTTATTGATCTCGCACAGGAGAAGTTGTTTCTAAATTTGACCCGGGGACCATCCCCATGATTTTGTTTTGTTATTTAGGCTTTGGTCAGGCCCTAAGCTGGAGAATTTTACCTATGGCGCATGTTTAGGTTGGTGGGGGAAACCGGAGTACCCGGAGGAAACCCACCCAAACACGGGGAGAACATGCAGTCTCCACACAGAAAGGCCCGGGCAACCCGAACCTTCTTGCTGTGAAGCATGAGTGCTAGCCACTCAGCCACCGTGCCGCCAGGGAGAAAAAAAAAAAAAATACAGGAACAGCAGCAACAACAGCAGCAACAGCATCAGCAGCAGCAGCAACAACAGCAGCAGCAGCAACAACGGCAACGACGACAGAACAACAGCAACAACAACAACAGCAAGAACAACAGCAACCACAACAACAGCAACAACAACAGCAGCAACAACAACAGCAGCAGCAACAGGAACAGCAGCAACAACAACGACAACAGGAACATCAGCAACAACAACAGCAGCAGCAGCAACAACAGCAGCAACAATGACAGAAACAACAGCAACAACAACAGCAGCAGCAACAACAACAACAGCAACAACAAGAACAACAGCAGCAACAGGAACAGCAGCAGCAACAGCAGCAGCAACAACAGCAACAGGAACAACAGCAGCAACAACAACAGTAACAACAGCAGCAACAACAGCAGCAACAACGGCAGAAACAACAGCAACAACAGCAGCAGCAGCAACAACAGCAGCAACACCAACATCAACAGCAACAGCAACAACAACAAAAGCAACAACAGCAACAACAGGAACAGCAACAACAACAGAACCACAGCGACAACAAAACAATAACAGCAATAACAGGAACAACAACAACAACAGCAACAACAAAAGCAACGAAAGCAACAGCTACAACAAAAGCAACAACAACAGCAGCAACAACAACAGCAACAACAAAACAACAATAGGAACAACAGGAACAGCAACAACAGGAACAGCAACAACAGCAGCAGCAACAACAGGAACAGCAACAACAAACAAAAGAACAAATAAAAGACAAGCAAACAGATGACCGAAGTCAGTCAAAGGCCAAGCTAAACAGGTGAGTCTTGAGCCCACTCTTAAAAACATGAACGTTCTCTGCAGCCCTGAGGTCCTCCGGCAGGCAGTTCCATAGACGAGGGCCGTAGTACTGAAAAGACGCCTCTCCGTGGGTGTGTGTCCTGACTTTGGGAATGACCAGGAGCCTGCTGCCGGAGGAGCGCAGGGCCCGTGAAGGTTCATAAGGGGAAAGCAGTTCTGAAAGATAGGAAGGCCCAAGACCATTAAGACATTTAAAAACCAGTAAAAGAACTTTAAAATCTATCCTGTAACTCACAGGGAGCCAATGCAGAGATTTTAAGACCGGTGTAATGTGATCCCGCCCTGTGGACCTAGTCAGGACACGTGCTGCTGAATTTTGCAATAATTGCAAACCTGAAATACTCTTTTTGGGAAGACCAGAGAGCAGGGCATTACAGTAGTCTATACGGCTGGTGACAAAAGCATGCATCAGTGTCTCCGTATTGGCCTGAGAGAGAATAGGGCGAACTCTGGCTATGTTTTTTAGGTGATAGAAGCCCATTTTTGTGATGTTCTTGATGTGTGGAATAAAAGTCAGCTCAGAGTCAAAAATGACGCCCAGGTTTTTCACTTGAGGAGATGGGTAAAAGGACTGTGCTTGTAGTTTTGATAAAAGTTTCTCTCTCTGGGCCTCAGGACCGATGACTAAAACCTCCGTTTTGTCCTGGTTAAGCTGGAGAAAGTTTCTTGCCATCCAGGATTTGATATCTAGAATACAGTTAAAAAGAGCATCCATTGGTCTGGTGTCATCAGGAGACACGGAAATGTAAAGCTGTGTATCATCTGCATAGCTGTGGAAATTGATTCCATGTCTCCTGATGACGCCGCCAAGGGGAAGCATGTACAGGTTGAAAAGCACAGGGCCTAAAATGGAGCCCTGGGGGACACCACATGTGATTTTATGGATCTTAGAGGAGCATGTGTCCATAGTTACCATAAATGTTCTGTCTGTGAGATAGGACGTGAACCATTTGTGAACAGCACCAGAGAGGCCGAGGTGTTTTAGGCGAGTTAAAAGAATCAGGTGGTCTACTGTGTCAAAGGCAGCGCTCAGATCCAGCAGAATCAACACAGTCACCTTTTGAGAGTCACAGTTTATTCTAAAGTCATTTAAAATCTTTGCCAAGGCAGTCTCGGTGCTGTGGTTCACCCTAAAACCAGACTGAAATTTTTCCAAAATGTTGTGATCATCTAGAAACTCATTTAATTGGATAGAGACAAGTTTCTCTAGAATCTTGCTTAAAAAAGGTCCCATGGCATGAAATTTTCACTTTCTGAGGTTTTTGAACGTTAATGTGAGCTCCCCTACCCTGTTTAGCCCCCCCCCATGGTTAAAAGTTGCGAAATGTCTAAACTGAGCATTTGCGATCCTTTTCTGCGAAAAGCTCAAACGGGCGATTTTGAACAAGGAAACTTATTGACGTCAGCTCGAAAAAAGAAATGCAAATGCAGTTCCACCCCCGTCTGTCTGTACTCAGCGTCTCTGTAAATCACGCCCAGAGAGTTTGGACTGCGGAGGAGCTACGCAATGCGAAATGCGTTTTTTTATTTGCCTGGAGGAACTTGCGAGTGTTTCTAGGCTCGGAAGTCCTTTATCTGAGCCTGTGGATATCTGAAACAGCAGTGGTTTAATTTTATTTTCTGTGGAAATGTGTTTATTTTTCAATGGAACGCTTCTCATCTCTCCCTCCGCGCAAAAACACGGAAGTGGGTCACCGAGCAGAGCGGAGAGCTTGGCCACGCCCCCACCCCCTACTATAGGCCATCTCTGTCCTCCTCATTTGCATTCAAGCAACAACGCCCATAATGGAGTGTTCCAGAGTGACATTTATGACTCTTTCTCATCTTATCTCTGTTTCTCATGCACTGAGTGTTGATTTTGAAGAAGGATTCATTTACAGTATTAGGGAACCATTAAGGAGCCATATAAAAGCATCAAGAAGTACCATGTCATGGGACCTTTCAAAGTGCGTACATGTCTGGTTTTCTAAAAAAACATGCTTTCACTTCACGATTAAAAGCAGAGAGGTTATTTATGCTCAGTAACTCCGATGGGAGCTTATTCCACTGTTGAACAGCCCTAAAGGAAAAATCTGTTTGAGCAAAGGCTGTTGTACATTTAGGCATGTTACACTGCCCTCTAGTGGTGCCTCTTGTTACTCTTGTGGCCGTATCAGCGACAGTTGGATGAATTCTTTGAGTAAAGGCGGGGCCAGGTTATGGACAATTTTGAAGACCAATTGGACATGGGAGAAGGAAACAAAGTTATCAAAGTTAAACGGACAGTGTGTAGGATGGTGGCGCATTGGTGGATGGTGGGTATTGCAATTCTGGTTTTAGCTACGGCAGACCTCGAGGGTCACCCAGGCGCGCCGTAAGGCGGACAGCTCGGCGTACCCGGAGGTGGGTTCAGCGGCAGCTGCGCACGAACCGCGCACACGCGTGAAGCGCACCCGGCGCTGTGCGTGGGTGGGGGGAATCGGGAACCGGACTGCGGAGGTCAGTCCCGTGGGTGTGGGCCCGCGCTGCGACAAAGCCCCAGCCGCGGTAGGTACTATGTCCTTCTTTTCCTCTTAGATGAAGGTGCTTGCTCCTGCGATGTATGTGCGGAGTAAGTGTGATCCTGCAACATGCTTGTCATTGTTTATCCAAACTCGTACTATCTCGTTGAAAACCACGAGCCCTTTGACAACTACTGTATAAAGAAAACGGCGAAGGCGGAGCCCAAATGTCCTTCTGCGGCTCTCGTAATCAAAATGGCTGCCTCTATATGAGGAAGATCCCCCTTTTATGCAGGTATATCTAAGTCCAACAGAATACTTTGATTTCATGATGGAAGTGAAAAGGCTTGGAAAACATTGTATTTTTGAATGGGTATCTTCAATTTCGGCAATTAACGGGTAAAAATCTTACACACTGTCCCTTTAAGCATATTGTAGGTATGAAGTATGTTACAGTGATGGTATTGTTGGCTTTTTTTATCCAGTATTTTCAGAGCATGCTTGTATACAGCCTCGAGTGGTTTTAGATTTGTTTTGTTCGCTTGGGACCAGCTGGTTGTGCAGTAGGAAAGGTTTGATAATATCATGGAAGAAACTTTTGGCTGCTTCAGTGGAGAGAGAGTTTCTGATGTTTTTAAAAGTGGCCAGGTTGAACTTTAGGGTTGTTGTTATCCTTTTTATGTGTTTCTTGAAGTTAAGAAGAGGATCAAGCATTAATCCTAGATATTTATACTCTGTTACAGTTTGGATTGTTTTTCCAGTACAGTGGCATGTTCAGTTTCCATTTTCTCTAAGTGACACAAAAGCTGTTTGTTTCTGTTTGTTAGTAAGAGCAGGTTCCTCCTTCACTTGAAGTGCTTGTCCTAGTACATCTCTTGTTTTGCAGGGCTCTTGAGTATGTGTGGTATTCAACATACCTCCACTCCCTCTGTGCCGTGTGTCTGCTGATGCATTTAAACATTTTTACACCCAAGCGGAAAGTTTGAGATAGGTTTCTGTTTCTCACAACATTAGCTGATAACTTCACTATCTGAAAAAGTTGTGTAGTGTACACAACAATGAATTATGCAGAATCTACGACTGTCTAATTATCCAGCTGCAGGGAAGAGGAATAAATCTTAAATGTAAAGATATCAAATCAAATTTTTCCTGCAGTCATGCACAAAAAAAATGTATTAAAGTTTTTCATCATGTAATGTTTTATTTTTTGGGACATTCAAAACAGAAACATGTAACAAACCAGGCTTAAACTTATTGCTTCGTTTTGTTGACATATTAGATAAAAAAAATATACAGAGAGGATTTTGAAGCTCTTATTCAGTATTTGAGTAAATGAGATCTGACTGAAAATGTGCCAAAAAATGTCAAATTTTGCATTGCAACATTTTTTGGAATAAAAATCTGAATAAATCCAAATAAAAAGAAATATAAAGAAAAAATCCTTCTGTTTCATCAAAATCTTGCTAAGTACAAGACGGTGAAGTTTGGTGTGTGTATGTGCTGCTTTAAGGACTGATCCTTATGTCCTATTGGCAAATGCATTCACTCCTCAAGTGGACGAGTTCAAGTATGTCGGGGTCTTGTTCACGAGTGAGGGGAGGATGGAGCGTGAGACTGACAGGTGGATCGGTGCAGCGTCGGCAGTGATGCGGTCGTTGTACCGGACCGTTGTGGTGAAGAGGGAGCTGAGCCGAAAGGCAAAACTCTCGATTTACCATCGATCTACATTCCGATCCTCACCTATGGTCATGAGCTCTGGGTAATGACCGAAAGGATGAGATCGCCGATACAAGCGGCCGAAATGAGTTTCCTCCACAGAGTGACTGGCCGCTCCCTTAGAGATAGGGTGAGGAGCTCAGTCACACAGGGAGAGCTCAGAGTAGAGCCGCTGCTCAGGACATTTTAACTTCAAAGGTTGTTTACTCCATCCATCCATCCAATTTCTTCAGTTTATCCAGGCCCGGAACACGTCCATGAGGCATCTGGAACAGATGCCCGAGCCACCTCGGAGGGATTATGTCTCCCGGCTGGCCTGGGAACACCTTGGGGTCCCCCCTGGAGGAGCTGGAGGAAGTGTCCAGGGTGAAGAAAGTCTGGGAGTCCCTGGATAAACTGAAGAAAATGGATGGATGGAGAAAACAACCTTTGAAGTTAAAATATCCCGTAGAAGTCTATTGCAGGTTCATTTAGATAAATAATAATAAATAATAATAAATATTTAGATCAATTAAATATTAAAACATGTTTTGATGCAGAGTGGACCATTTAGTTGTTTGAAAGCTTCTATGAATGTAAGAGACCAAACTGACCAAAAATAAAAGATTTTTTAAAAAAGAGTGTTGTGTCTCTCAGCTGAGTAACCATTTCTAGTGGAGCGTCATCCACCTGCTTGTCTCCATGGAGATGTTACTGCTTTGCCAGTAATGTTTCACAGCATAGCAGTAAACATTTTGCATGTTGTGGAAGTTGGTAAGTGATCAGCAGCATGCACATGGAACTCTGCATTGATCCAAATCATTTCCTTTGTGTCTAAGTCTCATGTTGTAATTAAAAAGTATTTTAATCTTAACATTCCAATAACTTGGCTTATCTGTGTCCACAGATATGAAGTAAACATGTTCAAATACAGTTTTTCTTAATTTTCTTAAAAAACATTGGACATGATGCCAAGTTGTTTTTGTTATAATTTGGTATTTTGAGTTGCCAGTTTCATTGCTGAAATAAACCTAAAATGTCTCTCTCTGATCTGAATGGTCACTACCTAAACCCCACTACCTGCTGCCAACCATGAGTCAGTGCTAGTGCAGCCTCTGCAGCTCAGGGAGGGAATTCTGGAGGTTCTGAGCTTCACATGAGGCCTGTGCATAAACTGAGAATGAGACAAACGCAGGATATGTCTCTGTCTGCAGATTAAGGCTCTAGTGACACAGGTTCAGTTGTGACTCTAGTATTTTTTTTTTTTTAAAAGGTGCATTGTCAGAGTGGTTGGGCGCAGCCACCCCTTAGAGATAGAGTGAGGAGCTCAGTCACACGGGAGGAGCTCGGAGTAGAGCCGCTGCTTCTCCACGTCGAGAGGAGCAGCTGAGGTGGCTCGGGCATCTGTTCCGGATGCCTCCTGGACGTCTCCCTCGGGAGGTGTTCTGGGCATGTCCCACCGGGAGGAGGCCCCGGGGAAGACCCAGGACACGCTGGAGGGACTATGTCTCCCGGCTGGCCTGGGAACGCCTTGGGGTCCCCCCGGAGGAGCTGGAGGAAGTGTCCGGGGTGAAGGAGGTCTGGGAGTCCCTGCTTAGACTGTTGCCCCCACGACCCGGCCCCGGATAAGCGGAAGAAAATGGATGGATGGATGTATTGCCATTTGTCTGGAATGTTTCACAGTACAGTATGGCATTAAATATTTTTGGAGACCAAACCTGACCAAGTTAGAGGTCAGATCTGTGGAGAGGCGGCCCTGTTCACAGTTTTTCTAGGTGTTTTTGAGCTATAAAACCATCTGTAATTGACTAAGTGTAAGGTAGACCTATTTAATGTCATATTGTGGAACATTCCAGGAACAGCAATGACATATCCATAACAACAAGCAGATGACGGACCCTTCACCAGAAAAGTTACACAATGCACCTTTAAAAAACAATTTACACAGATTAAAAGCCAGACTAAATTAAAAACTTTGAAGTAAAATAATCCTGCATTTCTCATTCCAAAAACCAAAATAACTGTTGTGAAGAGTTTAATTACAGTGACAAGTTCAAAAAGGGAAACTCCAACCTTCCTCAGAATTGAATGAGCATGTAAATGTAAAAAGGAACAGTGTTATGTTTCAGATGCTTTTCTGGTGGAAGTTTTTTGCTTTGCCTTGAATGTTCCACAGCATGACTTTAAACAGCTCTTACATTTATTCAGTTACAGGTGGTTTTATAGCTAAAAAATACCTTGAAAATCAGATATTCTGGCTGTGAACGGGGTCGCCTCTCCACAGATCTGACCTCTAGCTTGGTCTGTTTGGCTCCATCAAAATAGAAAGGTTTAATACCATACTGTGGAACATTCCAGACATAACGAACATAACACAAACACAAACCAAACCACCTGTTCTCTTAATTATAGGTTCATTAAGTCAATGTGACACCTGGCAGGGCACATTATCTTGTGACACCCACATCGGACAATTTACCACTGTTACTAAAAGCGTGAATGTGCCGGGGGGTTTTTTTGAGGGCAAAATTGCTAATGATCAATTACAGTAGCTATAATGATCTGATATCATATGTAATAATGTGAAACGAACACAAAGTTATAAAAGGTTTAAATGGATATTCCAGGATTTTTGACATAGGGGCTCATTTCCGAGTTAGCCAGAGTGCTGCAGAGATGTGGAGACACTTTTTAGCGAATTTCATGCAGTCCTTCCAGCTGCAGAGTTTTCAGATGCTAGGCTAGCGCAAGTCAACGGTAAATGGTAGCCGGATTTAAATCAGGGTTACCTACTCCAAAGTGCACCCAAAACAAGTCAATTATAACGCCAGACTGTCGATGTAAATATATGATGATTGAGTAATTTTTGAAATCAAACTGAGTGCGAATAGCATGAATCATTCCATATCTGAGGGACTAGCTTCGCAGCAGCAGCGGAATTTTACTCTAGTTGGTTGTGAAGTGACCAATCACGTAAACAGAGAAGCGAGAAAAGTCGTAGTCAGGAAGACCACAGAGTGAAGAGGTGAATTTTAAAACAACTACCGGGCAAAATGTTTTTTCAGTGTGCATTTAGAAAATGTACAAATAAAGCCCGCAGGTGGGCACCACAAAGTTTTCACAGCTTTCCGGTGCACGATCGAGAAATGACGCGACTGTGGCTTGTAGCTGCTGGCTTAGACATGAACACACCGGTGGAGACGCTACATAAACAGAAGATTTGCAGTGATCATTTCGGACCAGACGACTACACCAAATTCCTTGGAAAGCCTAGTCTGACAACCACTGCAGTACATCTGTCTTTCCAAGCGCAAGATCCCGTGATGAAGAACAGGTTTGTACCTTTTTTACCCAAGCTTGCTCCTGTCGTTACGTTAGCCTGCTGGTCAAAAGGCATGCACGCTCATAAAGTTGTTGCTAGCCCGTGAACATTCATGTTGAGCACGGAACTGAAAAGACAGCCCCGCATTGATCGTTCATTCCAACAAACAATGCAACAACCCGGTTTTCTGTAGCTGTAGCGGGGGCTAACTCACCGACACTCTCTTGCGTTCTGCCCTTTCAACATCCATCTCTCTCAACTCTTCGTCTGTATATTCCAAGCATCGGGGAGGCCTCCAAACTTGGCCATGTCTGGATTGTAGAACAGGGCAGGCTACTGTACTCTACGGCTAACGACGACAGCTGAAGGTAAACAAATATCAGCTGGAAACCTAACTGCAAGGTGATATCACTCCGCCCATGCCTAGCTAGATCGGGGGAAAAACGCGCTGTTGCATAAGGACATAAATCCTTTTAAGTACAAGGTTGATTCTATTTCTAAAATTGTTCCATCAACACAGACATTTGCATCGACAGTCTGGCGTTATAGTTGACTTGTTTTGGGTGCACTATGGAGTGGGTAAGCCTGATTAAAATCAGGCTACCATTTACCGTTGACTTGCGCTAGCCTAGCATCTGAAAACTCTGCAGCTGGAAGGACTGCATGAAATTCGCTAAAAAGTGTCTCCACATCTCTGCAGCACTCTGGCTAACTCGGAAATGAGCCCCCATGTCAAAAATCCTGGAATATCCCTTTAAACACAGCAACACATCGTGGTCACTCAGTGCACTGCCACTTATGCTCACACATCATTGCCATGTTATCTTGTGACATTACATTATTATTGTAATGTCACTTTTTCAAGTACCACAGGCAGCCTAATGTGCGCGTGCATGACATCGTGGAAAGTCAACTATCAAGTGGCAATAAGTTCATAAGGCAAAGTGAACATAAGAACACTTGGCTTCTAATATTATTGAGTTGCTGTGACAATTGAGTCACCCTGTGTCACTATACTCCAAATTGGCTCAAACTCCTATTGGTTTGGTGTCAACTACCGCTACTGTCAAAATCACGATTAGGAAGACTTGTATATAAAACACTTTTCTGAAAATAATAATAATAATAATTTGCCAATGATAGCAATACATCAAACACACAAATGCATAGCCTGTAGGCTACAGTAAAAAAAAAAAAAAATCTACAATAGGCTATAAATTTAAAAAAAAACAAAAATCAAAGGGTGCAGGCTGGGCAGTCATATTTGTATTTCGTCTCAGGGTTCTCAACACAGGCTTGGTGGTGCCAGTTCTGGCAATCGCTTCAGCGAATCTTTAAGGAAAAAAACATTTAGGCTGGAAAGAACATCACTATGGTACAGACATCTGTTAATGTCAGGGCTCCTGGGAAAGCGCAGTCACCCAACTTATGTGCGTGTCACGAAATCCAAACATACAACACACCTTTGACACCACATCTAAAAAAAGACAAAGGCACACATAAGTGAATGCAGTTCTTTTACATACTTAAACTGTTTTACAAACATAAATTATATCCCACAAGCAAAAGCCTACCCGTTTACGTGAGGAGTCGCTTCACTATTTGCATTAGCAAATTATTTCTGGTACTCTGGCAGAACGTAAAGGCTATATCAAAGAGAATGACATCTGCCAACTACAAAGACAAGCACAAAAGCAGCAATTTGTTGAATATTTATGCTCTATATTTAGTTTGAGAAAATGTACAGACATACTTTGCATATAATTATGCCACAAGAAACAGTGTGGCTGCTCCAGCGGGAACAGTTTTTACCCTTTGCCCTCATGAAATCTCTGGTAAAAAAAAAAAAAAAAAAGGTCAATTTAATAAGACAATACCCTAGTAGCCTACTGTCACAGTCCCTCAAGCTCCTCTGGCCTCATCTTCCACTCCCTGAGTGACCACCTCCTTCCCCTCCCCTTTTGTGTTCCAGGAGTGGAGACAGGTGTGCTGGAGCCAAACTCAGTGGGGCCCACTCTGTAATCAACAGCGTTTAAGAGCCATTCAAGCAGGTCAGTGGTGCCAGATCGTAATACTCCTTCAGTCAGTGCTACATTTGATTTACCTACCTGTAACTCTCTTTACTTACCCTTACCCTGTCCATCTGCCTCAGAGCTCTGTGCTCCAGTCACCTGCTCCAGTCTCCAGCTCCGACCCGCCCTGCTCCAGTGTCCTGCTCTGATCTGTAAAATTCCTGGTTGTTATCTGTAATAAATACCTACCGATTCCCCATTGACCTGTGTCTGCTCTTGGGTTCCTCAGCTATCCACACTTACAATGTAAAAAATATTGTCACATTACAACCTCACTTCTCTTGAGTGCATTCTCATCAGCTCCAAAGGTGTCTACATAAATCATCTTCCCTGCAAATGTGCTCAAAAATGTTTTTCCAAATATCAGTAATTTTAAAAGAATCAATAAGGCAAACTTTTTGTCCCTCTACCTCACGAACAAGAATGCTGAGGTAGGCAGTGATGACCTACAAACCACAAACATCATTTTGGACATTTGCATGTAGAGTGTGGAAATTCAAGTAATTGTATCCTTACATCAGCCCAGGAGCAAGATGCTGGGAAAAATTGTAGCCTTACAATTTATAATTATAATTTCCAATAATTTTCCAATCTTGGCCCACATCAGTGTCAGTAGGGAGCCTCCTCAGATTTTATGCACCACTATTGTGCAAATAACTTTGTACATTAACAAAACTTTGTACATAGCCTTCAAATTGGATACCACACTTACCTCTTTCCACTCTGCATCCTTCACTAGCCGAGGCTGTGCTGAGCTCCAAGGGGGACTGCCAAGGCTAATAATTGGGACTCTGCTGGAGGAGTGGTGGGTAGGATTTGATCCATTTGTGTGGGATATGGGCTGAAGGCTCTTCAAAGTGCTTGAGGTGGTCAATATTTACTTTAATAGACGCCTTCCCCTTATGTGAAATTAGATGGGCACAGTTATCCTCCATTTTGGCAATTATGAAAGGGCCCAGCACTGAATGCGCGCGCAGTTCCAACTCAAAAAAAGCCACTGCTGCCATAAAACCCCCAGCGAAGATATAGAAGAGAAGAACTCAAATAAAGAGAAACAGATGGAATAAATGATAGTTCATATCATTCAACTGACATACACACAAGTGAACACCTGCTGCTTGTTTAGGGTCATTTGCCCAGGTGTTCAATGGTGTTTAATCATGCTGATTAACGAGCAAGCACAGGACACCGCAAAGACATTGCAGAGTGTTACCTGTAAATATTCAAAGACTGTTTGAGATGAGAACAAGCCAATACAATTTAAAGGGAACCTACATGTTTAAAAAACCTAAATTCATAACCAAGGTTATGGAGCGAAGCGTCGCTGTGAAAGGAGTTAATTTATGGAATAATCTTCACAAAGAAATCAAAGAATCAAGTACAATAATGGCATTTAAAAAATACATAAAATCCAATGTAATGTGTATGTATGAAAAAGAAAACTAAATTGTTACACTTGAAAATGAAGCTTTATGTTTACAATTGATTAATAATTGTGATTGAAATGGAATGTAATGAGGAAAGGTTTTACAGTCACTATCGGTGTTGGGGTTTGGAAAAGGGAAGAGGGGCCAGATAACATAAGATAACTCTTCTTTCTGCTCCCTTTCATTCAATATTTTGTGTTGTTATCACAAATGTTGATGTCTTTTTATACTTTATGAATGAAATAAACACACAAAAAAAAGACATTAACCGGGTAACCTCTACGACAGACACATGTAAACGAACACGAATAACTTTGTTAAAATGCATGATAAGTTTTCGCATGACCATCATAAATGGCATTTGACATGACTGAGATCACATCTGTGACACGTGAATTAAGTTGTAGTATGTTACTTACCCCACAACGCAAGTGCAGTTGGCGGTCAGAACGTAGCTTGTTGATGATAGCCCAAGCATTGTACACGGTCGTATGTGTGGTGAGCTCCGCTAGGGCTGTCTTTGTTTGGTGTTTTTTTTCCTTCGTTTTTTCTTTGAACTTTTTACATTATTTTGGCTTTTCCCCTCCTTTCGGTTGTTAGTTCACCTCCTCCCAGTATCCTGGCTGAGGGGGGGACGCTTTCTCTTTTCCCCGCGAGCTTTGCTCACCCCCGGGCGGATGGCGCGAGGTCAGCCCCCACGGGGCCCCAGGCCGCGGCGGAGAAGCCGACTGGGAAAAGCTGGTAGTAGGAAAGAAGATACTACGGAGAAACTCCCCATCGATATCGTGGTATTTTACCTCCTGTACATGGCCACACACGGCAAACTGGTAGGCATCCATGGATTTGTATGTGCGCACTTTCTCTCTTGTATACACGCTGGGCTTCTCCACTAAATAACAGTGGATATCTGACCACTGTAAATCTGGCCACTTTCTGCGGTCATACTGCCACTCCGTGATCACATAAGGATCTGGTAGTCGAACCCCGTTGCTCAACGTGAGCTCTTGAATGTAGCTCTCCCGATCGTTCAGATACTCCGCTATGGTTCACCATGGTTGCTTCTGAGTTGGGCATGCGTGCTCATGCCGGTGACGTCACATCTGTTTACTAACAGTAAAGGGGTCTATTGAGCCTTTTACATATATTTGTAATTTATCATTAACAACGGGAGCTTTCCGTGACAAAATGAAATTAGCGAAAACAGTACCTCTTTATAAAAATGGTGATAAACACAATTTCTCAAACTATAGGCCAGTCTCACTGCTTCCACATTTTTCAAAAATATTGGAAAGGTGTTTGCAATAAGGCCTGATTATCATCTTGAATGATAATCAGTATGGATTTAGGGCAGAACATTCAACCACAACGGCAATAATGGAACTAACTGAAAAAACAGCAACTGTATTCATTGACCTACAAAAAGCTTTCGATGTAATAAATCTGTCACATTTAATGAGAGGGAGTGACTGGCATGACGAGGCACTGATAATGACAACGGACTAACAAAGGACAAAGGAGAACACGAGGTATAAATGCACAGACACAGGTGGAACAGGTGTAAGGGGAAAACAATCAACAGACAAGAAGTCAAACTAAAAGCAACAAGCTGACAGGGCAAAAGTCAAATAAAACACTAAGGGCACACTACACT
>JAVJIX010000245.1:665000-690000 GCA_036785185.1 Paratrypauchen microcephalus | reverse complement strand
GCCTGGAATGTTTCACAGTATGGCATTAAACAGCTCTACCTTGTATGTATCCAATTACAGGTGAACTGTGAGCGGGGTTGCCTCTCCACAGATCTGACCTGTAACTTGGTCTGGTTTGGTCTCTGAAGATAGAAAGATTTAATGCCATACTGTGAAACATTTCGGACAACGCGATAACATCAACACGGAGAAAAGAATTTGACGGAGCCTCCAGCAGAAAAGATACACAATGCACTTTTAATGAAAACTTGTGAACCTACATTGTTTAATATTTTTGTTGCAGCACTTTGGAACTCCTATTGTTTAGAAAATGTAATCTTTAAATTGAGACAATTAAGGAAGTTACAGGAAAAGGATCGGCTTTGACAATACTGCATTCATCCTGGCTCCGACTACAACTATGCTCTTCTTTATTGCATTACTTTCTATGAGCAATGCCCAGAAGAACCTGAAATACCTGAAAGACGAGCTGGAGCTAAACAAAGGTGAGAGTGGGTGTGACTCCCGTGTGGAGGAGGAGGCTGGTGTATAAAACTGACGACGCTCGAGCGTTGCACGTGTTCTGAAGAAAGCAACCAACCACCCAGCCATGTCTACTCAAGCAGGTAAGACTCAGACACTTCTGTTCGTGCAGTCTGACAGTGTGGAAGTGTATGCAGTTTTTTTTGTATTAATTTAATTTGCAAATGCTGATTAAGGATATAATTAACTCATTGAGTGCCGGCCTGTTTTCAGAATTCTAACCCCCAGAGTGCCGGAGGTTTTAGTGTATTTTCACTGATATTCCAAGACCCACAGAATACTGAATTCTTTGACTATATAAACATGGCACACATCAAAATAAAGTGTAGACTCTCTTCTTTCACCTAGAAAAAAATTATGTTTCTAACCTTTTCGGTTCTCAAGTAATTGATAGTAGAACATAGGGAAGTTTCAGCAAAAACACAGGTTTTTTTCCCACAAAGTGGAGAAAACGAGCATTTTGTACAAAGAGTCATTTCGTGGAGATCGGTGATTTTGACGTCAATATTTATTGATTTAGTGACACCTCAAACATCTAAAATAACAGAGAAAGAGATTTTTGATGACAAAGTACATTTTTTATTTACAAATATAAGAATATAAGGCTCTGTGAATTGAAAATTCATTCAAATCAATTGTGCCAAGAGATGTTTACAGGATATAATAATATCTTTTCATATAAAATAGAACTTTGTCACTTCACAACAATATTGAGGCTCAGAGTACAGACCCATAATAAAAACTAATATATACACACACACACACACACACACACATATATATGTACATACACACAAGTCCATGCATAAACCATCACACACACACAGTTACACACGCACACGCACACACACGCACGCACACGCACGCACACGCGCACACACACATATAACTTCATTCATTACAATTACCACACAGCAGCATCATGTAAACTTAATTCTTCTCATCTCATGCCTCTTTGGAGAGCAGGATCTACTGCTCCAAGTCAGTAAACTTCTTCTTTGGCGCTGTCGTAGTTCTGATCAGAGTCTCTGCTCCGCGCAGCGCACACATGACACGTCCCCTGCCTCGGGCACAGCAGATCTCTGCTCCGACCTCGCTGCTTGATCCGGTGTGTCTCTGCGATCCTCTGATCTGGGATCCTGGGTCCCAAGAGCGATCAGATCGCTCCATAGGCGCTGATCAACAGTTATCTGCTTTTCCAGATTCCCCTCGCCTTGCCATCTTGCTCCTCTGGCCAATACACAGTACACAAACTACACTCCTCCTCTCTTCCGCATCTCCGATCGGCAAATAATGATACAAGATCGCTACCTACAGGTTGGGAGGTGTGAATTACACCTTCAAAGCTGCTCCAGGTTGTGTTCTAGCGATCCCCGCTGAAAAACGTCCTTGACGAATATATTCGTCACGGCACTCAACGTTTGGATTCAACATGACGTCAAAACTCGTCACCGGCACTCAATGAGTTAATATGCGTTTTTATGTTTTATTTTATTTTTAAATGTTATTTTATTGCATTTTATTTTACTTTTTTTCATTTTATTGTATTTTCATTTAATTTAAATTTTTTTATTTTATTGTATTTTTATGTGTTTATCCACAGCATGACATTAAACAGCTCTATTCAATTTTCATTACATTTTTATTTTTATTTTATTATATTTTTATAATTTTATTTTATTTTATTGTATTTTCATTTAATTTTTATTTTTTTCATTTTATTGTATTTTCATTTAATTTTTATTTTTTCATTTTATTGTATTTTCATTTAATTTATTTTTTTTATTTTATTGTATTTTTATGTGTTTATCCACAGTATGACATTAAACAGCTCTATTCAATTTTCATTCAATTTCATTATATTTTTATAATTTTATTTTATTGTATTTTCATTTAATTTTTATTTTTTTAATTTTATTGTATTTTCATTTAATTTTTATTTTTTCATTTTATTGTATTTTCATTTAATTTAAATTTTTTATTTTATGGTATTTTTATGTGTTTATCCACAGTATGACATTAAACAGCTCTATTCAATTTTCATTAAATTTCATTATATTTTTATAATTTTATTTTATCGTATTTTCATTTAATTTTTATTTTTAATTTTATTGTATTTTTATTATTTTTTATTTTATTGTATTTTTAATTTAATTTTTTTATTTTATTTTATTGTACTTTTTATTTATTTTTTGTATTTATTTATTTTTCTTGTCTTGTCTTGCGCAGGCACGATCAGTGTGAGCTCCACGTGGATTAAGGAGCAGTTCAAATGCTGCATCTGCCTGGACATTTACCGTGACCCCGTGTCCACCCCGTGTGGTCATAACTTCTGCCTGGACTGCATCGAGAGCTTCTGGGAAACCAAGGCCCGGGCCGTGTGCCCGCTCTGCAAAGAGACCTTCGCCAGCCGCCCCGAGCTCCGAATCAACCACAGCTTCGCAGAGATCGTCAGCAAACTCAGGTCAGTCCAACAAGAGGTGATCCTTCAGTGGAGACAAAAGAATGATTCTAGTGAAGGTGCGTGGAGTTTAAAAACACTGTATAAAGTAGTGGACAAAGGACATGTGGCGTCACCCATGGCGTTCAGCTCCAGTCAAATGAAGCTCACCCTGCTAGCAGTTATAGGAGCGAATTTGGAGACAGTTCTACATTAGGAATAGGAATTAATCTAAGTACAAAACTGTGAAATAGTGAAATAAAAACAGTAAAGTGGATTAATATGAATATTTTAAGACCAAAATGAGGCTCGCAGCAGCAGTTACAGAGAGAGGGGGGACAATTTTTTCAATGTAAAGTCAATTGGAGCCCGAGAAGATGGAGCCAGAAGTGCCCATGGACACTTCAACATGTGTGAATGAAACAAAACAAAGCTCCATTTATGTTTGGGATGAGGAAACAACATTATAACATAGATCAGAAAACAGCGTAATATGAGCCCTTTGAAACCAGTCAATAAATGTTTTCTTCTACTCCTAGGCCTGAGGATGATTCTTCGTCAGGAGCATTTTCAGATGAGGTTTTGTGTGGTGTTTGCAATGACCCCCAGCTCAGCGCCGTCAGGTCCTGTCTCGTGTGTCAGGCCTCGTACTGCGACGTGCACCTCGCCCCCCACCTGCAAGACCCGGTACTGCAGAAGCACAGACTCACCGACCCGGCCACCTTCTCCACCTCTCACCTCTGCCGGAGACACAGCAAATCTCTGGAGCTGTTCTGCGAGAAGGATCAAACTCCAGTGTGCTCCGACTGCTGTTCCAGAGACCACAGACACCACCAGACCATGCCCATCCACCCAGCAACCAAGAAAGTCAAGGTAAAAAAAAAGATTTTTAAAGGGAAAACATTAAAGTGAAGTCAAGGTGAAGCAATTATGAGATTCAGATCAGCTTTGGTTTATACTGGAGAGGTCTACAGCGATCTGAAATGATGACTGAATGAGCTTTAGGTCATGTTAGAATGCTGTTACCTCATTAAAAACATACTTGTTGTGTTTTGTTTCATTCACATGTTTGAGTGACACGTTATTATTAGTCTGTCTGCATCTCCAAAGCTCAAAATGCTCCATTCCACCTTGTGATGTCATGTAGAGGTCGTTTCCTAGTTAAAGGAAAAGCAATGTTTTTTACAATCTGAGCCTTATTTCGGTAATAAAACAAGTTGTTTTACTCACCCATGGCACTTTGGTGTCATATGGAGCATTTCTAGAGATGTTTTAGATTTGCGATATCCGTAACGTGAGTTCTCGGGGCACATGTTTGCGGTCTCTATTTGTTTCATTCATAAAAGATGAATACAAAATAGTTCTGTAACATTTAACCATGTGAATGAAAAGGAGCAGAAAGAAGTATAAACTTATAACTCTCCAAATAACACAAACTTTAGCACTTTTCAAATCATAGAAGCCCGATGTCTTAGTCTACAATTTCGTGTGGTCAAAAGTGGCCTGTAATCCGAGATTTAGCCATAGTTTCGATTAGATGAGGACGCCAGCATGTGTGAACTGTGCTCTCAGCTCCCGGGACCCAAACATGGAACGCAAAGCTGTAAATTATGGATAAATCTCAGATTACAGGCCACTTTTGACTCAAACGAAATCGTAGACTAAGATATCGAGCTTCTATGATTTGAAAAGTGCTAAAGTTTGTGTTATTTGGAGCCCGCACGGGGCATATTACATGCTTGGGGAATATATTATATGCCCCGAGCTATGGCTAGAAGTCGCGCTAGGCTAACGCTAATCTAAAACATCTCTGGAAGTGCTCCATATGACACCAAAGTGCTATGGGTGAGTAAAACAACTTGTTTTATTACCGAAATAAGGCTCAGATTGTAAAAAACGTTAATTTTCCTTTTACAGCTACCCCTTTGTTCCGTAGAGAATGAAAATTCCAAGGCTAAAATCATCATCAAAATGATTCTAATGAAGGTGTATGGAGTTTAAAAACACAGTGGAGGACTTCTTGTATTGCATAGCTCAGAAAACAGCGTAATATGGATCTTAAAGGAAAAGTAAAAAATTTTTTACAATCTGAGCCTTCTTTCGGCAATAAAACAAGTAGTTTTACTCACCCATAGCAGTTTGGTGTCACTTGGAGCAGTATCACAGAACTTATGTTGAGCCGTTCTGTTCTACTAATGATCCCGTATCCGTTAGCGTGAGTGCTCGGGGCATTACTTTGCGCTCTCCAAATAACACAAACTTTAGCACTTTTCAAATCACAGCTATAGTTTCATTTGATGTCGTCATCAGAGAGGACAGTGCGCATGCGTGAACTCAGCTGTTTTGTAAACACCGCTAGTCCGAAAGAAGCTAACACCGCTCTGAACTTTACTTTTCTGTTGCGATATCGGGTTTCAGGCCGTTTTGGAATCCACTAAAAGTCTACCCTGACACAGCGATCTTCTGTGATTTGAAAAGTGCTAAAGTTTGTGTTATTTGGACACCGCAAAGTAATGCCCCGAGCACTCACGCTAACGGATACGTGATAATTAGTAGAACAGAACGGCTCAACATAAGTTCTGCGATACTGCTCCAATTGACACCAAACTGCTATGGGTGAGTAAAACTACTTGTTTTATTGCCAAAAGAAGGCTCAGATTGTAAAAAAAAAAAAAAAGTTACTTTTCCTTTAAAACACGATGTTCCTTTTTTATTTCTTTATAATAAGACAAAATAAAATGGAAAATTTAGAAAGATTCAATATTTTTACATATTGCCCAGCCCTAGTTCAGTGGAAAGGGAAAGTACAACAGCCTTCCTCATGAATACTACACAAACACGATAATTACACTATGTTCTATTATTATCTCTAATTAAATGTGTGTGGAACCATAACAATGTATGAGTTACCTCGAGTTTACTTTGAAATTGCCAAGATGATTATATTATGTAAATTATAGTAACAGTGAAATTCAATGTGTGGTTTTTGTTTTTTGTTTTTGTTTTTTTGCAGCAATCACTGAAAGCAACCAAAACGAACCTTAAGAAGTTGATAAAAGAAAGAATTCAGAAAACAGAAGAGATCCAGAGGGCCGTGGACCAGAGCAAAGTAAGACTGGTTCATTTGAATGTGATTTTGAGGATTTTTTGGGGGTAATGTTCATGTTTCTACTTGTTAGATGTTATTACTCTACCTGCAATGTTCCACAGTATGGCATTACAGTTACTGAGCTTACATTTATTCAATTACAGGTGTTTTTATTGGTCAAGAATACCTACAAAAATAATATGCTTTCTTACCATGAGAGAATGGGCTCGCCTTTCATTTAAATTTGAAAAGGTACTGTATGTTTAATGCTACACTACGGAACATTCCAATGCAATGCAATAACATCTCCATAGAGACAGGAAAACTAACTAGAAAAGCTCCACAATGCAGCTTTACTTCAGCAGACATTTACTGTGAAAAATGTGGCGATTTTGTTTGTATTTTGCAGGGCTCTCAAAGCAACTAATGAGAGTTCTATAAATGAAGTTATTACCTGATGGTTCTCAGTTTGTTTTATCATCACCGCAGTGTGCGCTTAGCAGCTGAAACTACACTCTACAGTCTGCCCAACAACAGAACTATCTATTTTCTGATTGGCTGATTTTTTTCCGGGGAGCGGGACGGGGAGGAGGGGGAGAGTTTTTTTTCGCTGAAAACGTGTGGTGCCTGCATAAACTGAGCCACACAGACCGATTTTCTGGGCACAAAAAAAACAAACAAAAAATCAGCCTGAGAAATGCCATGTGTGGTGCGTGAGCGTGTGAACACGTCGAATTGCATGTGTCACACTCTCAATGCGTGAGACTTGAGAGCCCTGTATATGCGTGAAAAAATGAGTGACTTCATAGATGGAGAATGGTGACAGTCCTGTATTTGGCTAAAGCCTTGAAATAAATTCATTTGTAGATTATAATGTAACAATTAAAAAATGTATGATAATATATATATATATATATATATATATATATATATATATATATATATATATATATAGAGAGAGAGAGAGAGAGAGAGAGAGAGAGAGAGTATATATAAATATATTGGCAATTGTATATAGAAACCTATAGCCATGCATGTAAATATTCTATTGATTTATTTCATTCAATACCAAGTGTCTGTGGAGGGCCAAAGTCACTCTCATCAGCTTCAAGTTGCTCTAATACTTCTTTTACAGTGAACTTTCCCTTTTGCTTTCCCTGTGCTGAAAGACGTGCAGCCATACTCCCTGAAAAGATAATAGATATTTACTTTATTAGTCTGTGGCCCTATACTACCACGGTAATATTTAGTAATATATCCACAGACACTTGGTATTGAATGAAATAAATCAATAGAATATAGACCCCTTTATATAGTAATGTATTTACATGCATGGCTATAGTTATTGTGATTCTTTGAAATGACTAAACACTAAAGCCCAATAGGTCAGATTTGACCCAAATCCTAAATTAGGGAATTAAGGGTTAAAATTGAAAAAGTTGATATTTTGGTGATCAGTGAACCTATAGCAGTCATTTAATGTAGAGTTCATAATTTTCCAAAGAAAAAAGGGTTCTTGGGTTCTCTAGGGTTAAATGTTTGTTTGTTTTTTTGGTTTGTTTTTGTTTTAGAAATCAACGGAGAGTCAGATCCAGCAGAGTGTGGAGGTGTGCACGATGCTGATCAGCATGATGGAGGGAGAGCAGAGCGCCGTGGTGGAGGAGCTGCAGAGAAGACAGGAGGAGGTGGAGGAGAAAGCAAATGAAATCATCAGCCACCTGCAAGAGGAGATGAAGGCCCTGCAATACAGAGGCAGCGAGATCGTCAGCCTGGAAGCTACCCACAATCCCCTGCACATCCTACAGGTACTTATTTCTTATTATACACACATTTATCTACTAACTGACCAGCTGTATTTCACTATTTCATGTATTTTAACGCACTTTATTACAAAACAAAATGAGTGCTTTGGAAAATACATAAGATCAAATTCAATTAACTAAAATGGAAATTGACAGTGACAGCAGTTAAAGCCATAGTGTGTAACATTTTTGCAAAAAAATAAAACAAAATCAAATAAAATAGCAGGCTTGCATGTCCACAAACCCGACTCTTATTTGGCTTCTTCCTGCTTGTTTCCATAAATGTTGTTCCATGAGCTGTAATATTCCACAGTATGGTATAAAACTCTAACCCTAATAATAATAATAATAATTATAATAATAATAATAATAATAATAATAATAATAATAATAATAATAATAATAATAATAATAATAATAATACAGTGATACCTCATCTTACGAAAGACCCAACAAACGAAAATTTCAAGTTACGAAACGCCTTCACGTTACATTTTGGTCTCTAGATACGAAAGAAAATTCAAGTTACGAAACGCGAAATCTCAAAAATTCAAATAATGCGCGCTCAGCCACACACATTATACGCTTTTCTCAGAGTGGATTTAAACTTTTCTCACATTTGTCTCTCGTTTAAACACTCAAACTTTCATTTCATTTCAAATTTTCAACAAAATTTTTAATAGTGAAGTGTGGGGGGAAGGGGGAGGGGGGAGAAAACTGCGCTCTGACACGTGTGATAGCGCAGCATGACCCGGCGCGGGGCTGCCAGCAGGTCTAGACCTGGACTAAACCAGGACTGGACCAGGACTAGACCTGGACTAAACCAGGACTAGACCAGGTGGATTAAAGCGCCGCGCGTGGGTCTATTTCCTGGTTTCGTTTCGAGTCACGGCTGAGGCGAGCAGCGAGGGGGACCGCACGCAGTCTGAGCACATGAACGAACACATGCAAGAGCCGCGGTGGTCTAGACCTGGTCTATAAAAAAACAGGTCTAGAGGAGGTCTAGAGGAGGCACGGTTTGAGCACGGGTCTCATTCATGCGCTCAGACTGCGTGTGGTCCCCCTCGCTGCTCGCCTCAGCTGTGACTCGAAACGCAACCAGGAAATAGACCCGCGCGCGGCGCTTTAATCCACCTGGCCTAGTCCTCGTTTAGTCCAGGATTAGTCCAGGTTTAGTCCAGGTCTAGACCTGGTATAGTCCACGTTTAGTCCTGGGTCTACAGTCTCTACGCAGAACACAATGTTACACTATAAAAAAAGTTACACTATAAAAAAAAAACTTGGATCGGGGCCTTGGAACGAATCAGGCTTTTTCCATTGAAATAGCTACTCAACTTACGAAAAATTCACGTTACGAAACCACTTCTGGAACAAATTAATTTCGTAAGGTGAGGTACCACTGTAAATAATTATCTTTCAATATTTATCCCCCTGACTACTTATGAGAAAGTGCTATTATTTTTTTTTTTCAGGGTTTTCCTTCGTTGAATAAAATACCTCCAACACAAGACTGGACTGATGTGAAAGTTTACCCTGACAACGGAATGGGAGTGATGAGAGACGCTGTGTCCAAAATGATCGAAATCTGCCAAGAACTCAGCTCCAAACTGCAGGAAGAAGGTCTGTAATACCTCCAGCCTGTTATATTCACCATGAAACACTTTTCATTTAAATAAATGATCAAAAATCAACTTAAGATCCTGTGTTTTTTTCTTTACAGAGGTGACGCAGCTGAGTCAGTATGCTCTGAACGTGACCTATGACCCAGAGACTGCCTCGGGATGGCTGGATATCTCTGAAGACGGCAAAAAGGTAGTTATAACATATGTAAACTTGAAAATATGATTCAACTTCACTGTTATTGGTTACAACCACCTGTCACTCACACGGAGAATTAACGAGACTGACCAACAGGAGGAGTGGGCGGGAACAGTGTCTTTTTTTTAGTTAATTAATAATTTATTCTGGCGATTTTGACCAAAATAGCAGATAATACAGTTTAACCTACCTTCCTCTTTTCTCTGGAAATAGGAATTAATTTAAAGGTGCATGATGTTACTCTGGGTCTGGGTGTTGTCGTTGCTCTACCTGGAATATTCCACAGTATGACATTAAATAGCTCTACCTTACATTTATTCAAAATGTAAGGTACTGTAATGTACTGTAATTCAAAAATTACAGTGGTACCTCACCTTACGAAAGACCCAACAAACGAAAATTTCAAGTTACGAAACACCTTCACGTTAAATTTTGGTCTCTAGATACGAAAGAAAATTCAAGTTACGAAACGCGAAATCTCAAAAATTCAAATAATGCGCGCTCAGCCACACACATTATACGCTTTTCTCAGACTGGAATTAAACTTTTCTCACATTTGTCTCTCGTTTAAACACTCAAACTTTCATAGATTTTCAACAAAATTATTAATAGTGAAGTGTGGGGGGAAGGGGGAGGGGGGAGAAAACTGCGCTCTGACACGTGTGATAGCGCAGCATGACCCGGCGCGGGGCTAACAGCAGGTCTAGACCTGGACTAAACCTGGACTGGACCAGGACTAAACCTGGACTAAACCTGGACTAAACCTGGACTAAACCAGGACTAAACCTGGACTAAACCAGGACTAAACCTGGACTAAACCAGGACTAAACCTGGACTAAACCAGGACTAGACCAGGTGGATTAAAGCGCCGCGCACGGGTCTATTTCCTGGTTTCGTTTCGAGTCACGGCTGAGGCGAGCAGCGAGGGGGGAAACGAAACCAGGAAATAGACCCGCGCGCGGCGCTTTAATCCACCTGGTCTAGTCCTGGTTTAGTCCTGGTCTAGTCCTGGTTTAGTCCAGGTTTAGTCCAGGTTTAGACCTTGGTCTAGACCTGGTATAGTCCACGTTTAGTCCTGGGTCTACAGTCTCTACGCAGAACACAATGTTACACTATAAAAAAAGTTACACTATTAAAAAAAAACTTGGATCGGGGCCTTGGAACGAATCAGGCTTTTTCCATTGAAATAGCTACTCAACTTACGAAAAATTCACGTTACGAAACCACTTCTGGAACGAATTAATTTCGTAAGGTGAGGTACCACTGTAACTAGAAAAACAGGCATTCTGACTGTGAGCGGGGTCGCCTCTCCACAGATCTGACCTGTAGAGCTTGGTCTGGTTTGGTCTCCATGAAGATAGAAAGGTTTAATGCCATACTGTGGAACATTTCAGACAAAGTGATAACATCCATGGAGAAAAGCATTTGAAGGACCCTCCAGCAGAAAAGTGACACTTTAATCTGACTTCCGTAGGGATTTGTGTGATGCTTGTTTGTGCTCCTCAGGTGAGCATCCTCAGTCAGAAGAAGAAAACAGTGGCTGACAGCGAGAAACGCTTCGACCCTTGTGTATGTGTTCTGGGCAAAGAGACCTTCTCCTCTGGCCGTCAGTACTGGGAGGTTCAGGTGATTACCCTACTTTTTCATTTAGGTTATAATGTTGTTTCTTCATCACAAACAGACCTGGAGTTGGACTTTTTTTTTCATTCACACATGTTAAAACAAACAACTCCTGCATATTTAGGCTGAGTTCTTCTCTCAAACTGAAAACACAGTTAAAAAGAAAGTACTCCACTGTGTTTTTAAACCCCACATTCGTTCACAAGAATCATTTGGGTAATTTCAGCCAATCCCTACTGCACAACTACTCTCTACTAACCAAAGGGTAAAAAGGAGCTGTTCACTTCAAAACTACCTCTCTGTGACATCACAAAGTGGAACAGAGCATTTTGAGCTTTGGAGATGTAGACAGACTTAGTGTGAATGAAACAAAAACAAAACATGAAATCTGAATTAAAGGAAAAGTAACGTTTTTTACAATTTGAGCCTTATTTCAGTAATAAAACAAGTTGTTTTACTCACCCATAGCACTTTGGTGTCATATGGAGCATTTCCGGAGATGTTTTAGATTAGCGTTAGGCTAATGCCGTTAGCCTAGCGCGACTTATAGCCATAGCTCGGGGCATTCCCCGAGCATGTAATATGCCCCGTGCGGGCTCCAAATAACACAAACTTTAGCACTTTTCAAATCATAGAAGCTCGATGTCTTAGTCTACGATTTCGTTTGGTCAAAAGTGGCCTGTAATCCGAGATTTAGCCATAGTTTTGAGTAGATGAGGAGGCCAGTGCGCATGCGCGGACTGTGCTCTCAGCTCCCGGGACCCAAACATGAAACGCAAAGCTGTAAACTATGGATAAATCTCATATTACAGGCCACTTTTGATTCAAACGAAATCGTAGACTAAGACATCGAGCTTCTATGATTTGAAAAGTGCTAAAGTTTGTGTTATTTGGAGCCCGCACGGGCCATATTACATGCTTGGGGAATGCCCCGAGCTATGGCTATAAGTCGCGCTAGGCTAACGGCGTTAGCCTAACGCTAATCTAAAACATCTCCGGAAATTCTCCATATGACACTAAAGTGCTATGGGTGAGTAAAACAACTTGTTTTATTACCGAAATAAGGCTCAAATTGTAAAAAAAAAACATTACTTTTCCTTTAAAAGTGTAAATGTGAACTCCCAAATCAGAATCAGAATCAGAAAGACTTTTATTGCCATTGTCAAGTGAACAGAATTCACAAAACTAGGAACTTGTCTCGGTGATAAGGTGAGAACATAAAACACTAAATAATAATAGTAATAAGTAGAGTATAGTCCAGGGGTGGGCAAACTTCTTGACAGAAGGGCCGGACCAGGAGCAGGTGGATTTAGTGTTTTGGTAATCCACCTCATAAGAGCAAAAAATAACATGGGATATGTAGAAAACTTGTGCTTTATTTCAATTAAAAATTAACAAGCGCATTATAACAAATTATGCCAAAACCTGGCATATCAGGCATACAGCAGCTGATAAGTATTCGGTGAAAAAATATTTACTTGTCCACTCCTTATTAAACACTCGACATTCTCTGTCCACTTCTTTTCTTAGCTCCGCTCATCTTTACAGAAGGGCTGATCCAGATCAGAGTAAAGCATAAACGTGGAGCAAAACGCCACAACAAAGGTCAATGTATCTAGTGCGCCAGCTATTGGAAAACACCAGAACTGCAGGGAAATTAAAACATTAAAGATCCCATGACATGGTACTTCTTGATGCTTTTATATGGCTCCTTAATGGTTCCCTAATACTGTAAATGAATCCTTCTTCAAAATCAACACTCAGTGCATGAGAAACAGAGATAAGATGAGAAAGAGTCATAAATATCTCTCTCAAACACTTTATTCTGGGCGTTGTTGCTTGAATGCAAATGAGGAGAAAAGAGCTGGCCTATAGTAGAGGGTGGGGGCGTGGCCAAACTCTCCGCTCTCGCTCTGAGCCCTCAGCTGATCCATTTCCTTGTTTTTGCACGGGGGGAGAGATTTGAAGCGTTCCATTGAAAAATAAACACATTTCCACATAAAATAAAATTAAACCACTGCTGTTCAAAGGTCCAGAGGCTCAGATAAAGGGCTTCCGAGCCTAGAAACACTCGGACGTGCCTCCAGGCAAATAAAAAAACGCATTTCGCATTGCCTAGCGCATTCGCAGTCCAAACTCTCTGGGCGTGATTTACAGAGACGCTGAGTACAGACAGACGGGGGTGGAACTGCATTTGCATTTCTTTTTTCGATCTGACGTCAATAAGTTTCCTTGTTCAAAATCGCCCGTTTGAGCTCCGATTTTTTGTAACGCAGAAAAGGATCGCAAATGCTCAGTTTAGACATTTCACAATGTCTAAACTGAGCATGGGGGGGGGGGCCTAAACAGGGTAGGGGAGCTCACATTAACGTTCAAAAACCTCAGAAAGTGAAAATTTCATGCCATGGGACCTTTAACAAGGTTTATTAATATAATTTCTTCAAGTTTGGCGGGCCGGATTAAAACGATTAATGGGCCTTGGGCCGTAGTTTGCCCATGCCTGGTATAGACACTAAATAATAATAATAATAATAATAATAATAGTAAAAAATAATAAACAATCCAAATAACAAAAAGGTCCAGATGAGCAGCAAAACATGACTTAAATAAAATGAAAATGCTTCTACTATCAGCTAACCTAAACACTATAATCATGTTCTGACAGGAAGTGAGTGTTAGCATGCTAATTGTCATTAGCGCAACTGTTCTGGTATCTGAGAGTTGCAAACCTTAACCTTTTCTGAAAATCGTAAAAATCAGGTCTTTAAAACATGGAGTTTGAATGAAAAGTGTGTGACTAAGCTGTATTCTTTCATGTTTCAGGTTGGAGAAAAGTCTGACTGGGATGTGGGTGTGGCTCGTGAGTCCGTACAGAGGAAAGGTTTCATCGCTGTGCACCCCGATAACGGTTTCTGGTCCATCTGTCGTCGGAAGGGCAGTCTGAGAGCTTGCACTAGTCCCTCCCTCACTCTAACCCTGACTCCGGCCCCGGAGACAGTGGGCGTGTACGTGGACTACGAAGAACACTGTGTTTCTTTCTACGACGTCGACCTCAAAAAACTCATCTACACTTTCACAGACTGTGATTTTACCGGAGCTGTGGTGCCCTACTTTAACCCATGTGTACAAGACAATGGGAAAACGCCCCCTCTGGTCATCTGCCCCCCGGTGGAGAAGGTGAAAGTGGCAAGACAAACTCTGATCATGACGACCACTCTGTAACCAAATACTATATGAGTTCAATTTAATACATATTAAAATCACAAAGGTAAAAAGATTTTGTTGAACATGTAGTTTAGACTTCTACAAACAAACTCTCAAATGCACAGGATTCTGGTAAATATAACTTTTTTTTTAATGTTTTGTTTTGTGTAATCTTCCCATTCCCATGATTTTAAATGTCATTAGCATATATAATTGAGTAAAAATGTTGCAGGACCAACATACATACTTGTATATGAGTATAAGACATGCGCAGTGTTTGTTAAACCTGCTTTGGTTTAACTGTTTTGTGTTTTTGTACTATTTGAGTATCTTATGTAGTGACCTGCACCAGGTCGGACTTTGCTGTACAATTGTGAATTCACAATAAAACAAGTTTACAATGAAATCAACTCTGTGACTTTTATTCTAAATATGGAAAATAAATAAAACATAAATTTAAAAAAAAAGTAAAATAAATGTGAAATCTAAAAAATAAAGTAATTAAATGGTGGTGGGTCCTCCTGTGGACCCACCACCTGCGGGAGGATTCATGGGGGCTGGTGCATTGTGTTCTGGGCAGCAGAACACTGCTTGGACTGCTGCCCCCGCGACCCAGAAAATGGAGAAGCAGAAGAAAATGAATGAATGAATGAATGAATAAAAATGACCCAATGCCTGAGGGATTACACAGACACTCAAACCTTTGTCCACTTGACAGAATTGACTCTTTCTTTTGCATTCAAAATAACTATACAAAATAATTGTCGAAAAATATATATTAAAAATAAATAAATGTACAAATAAATAGATTAATAAATAAATAAAACAAGCATATTTTATCTTTTTAATCCCCGGTATGTGACACATAAGCGCCCATATTGCGCTATTTTCTGATCTATGTATATTTATATCTATATGTATATGTATATCTATATGTATATGTATATCTATCACAAACACACCTGGAGTTGTGTTTTGTTTCATTCACACACGTTTAACTCAAACCCCGCATTAGGCTGAGTTCTTCTCTCAAACTGAAAACACTCTCTTCCACCTTGTGATGTCATGTGGTGATACAGGAAGTGCTCTCTTCTTAAACTCCATACACCTTCACTAGAACCATTTGGATAATTTGGCGATCTCTACTGAACTAAAGGTAAAAGGAGCTGTTAAAGCAAAAGTAACGTTTTTTACAATTTGAGCCTTATTTCGGTAATAAAACAAGTTGTTTTACTCACCCATAGCACTTTGGTGTCATATGGAGCATTTCCGGAGATGTTTTAGATTAGCGTTAGGCTAACGCCGTTAGCCTAGCGCGACTTATAGCCGTAGCTCGGGGCATTCCCCGAGCATGTAATATGCCCCGTGCGGGCTCCAAATAACACAAACTTTAGCACTTTTCAAATCATAGAAGCTCGATGTCTTAGTCTACGATTTCGTTTGGTCAAAAGTGGCCTGTAATCTGAGATTTAGCCATAGTTTCGAGTAGATGAGGATGCCAGTGCGCATGTGCGGAGTGTGCTCTCAGCTCCCGGGACCCAAACATGGAACGCAAAGCTGTAAACTATGGCTAAATCTCGGATTTCAGGCCACTTTTGATTCAAATGAAATCGTAGACTAAGACATCAAGCTTCTATGATTTGAAAAGTGCTAAAGTTTGTGTTATTTGGAGCCCGCATGGGGCATATTACATGCTCGGGGAATATATTATATGCCCCGAGCTATGGCTAGAAGTTGCGCTAGGCTCACGGCGTTAGCCTAACGCTAATCTAAAACATCTCCGGAAGTGCTCCATATGACACCAAAGTGCTATGGGTGAGTAAAACAACTTGTTTTATTACAGAAATAAGGCTCAGATTGTAAAAAAACGTTACTTTTCCTTTAACTTGGAAACTACCACTACATGACATCGCAAAAGGAGAAATTCAATTTGTTATTCACTCAAGTCAAAATGTCTAAAATCTTTACTTGTATTGTCTCTATCACAATTAAAATATTTATATAAATAAATCTTTATAATCAGATGCAGATTTATTTTGACCTCAAGAGCTGCTTAAATCTGCATTGGGGCAAGATACTTTTGCTAAAATACACGGGGAAACTGGGTACTGGCCCTTTAAGGATACACTGACATATGTTGGACTCTTTTTGTGTGTACTTGGAGGAAAGAGGTGTAAACAGATGGACCGAGACGAGTGATCTGAGATAAACAGAGAGAGGAACAGAGGAGAGATCTGCGTGGACCCATGAGACCAACAAACAAGGTAATATCAATATTCTATTTTTTTTCCTCTTTGTTATTATAATACAGTAATACCTCGTTTATCGCGGGGGTTAGGTTCCAGAAATAACCCGCAATAAGAGAAATCCGCGAAGTAGGACAACTTTATATTTTACAATTATTCTACATGTTTTAAGGCTGTAAATGCCTCACCACACACATTATACACTTTTCTCAGACTGGAATGAACCTTTTCTCACATTTCTCTCTCGTTTAAACACTCAAACTTTCATAGATTTTCAACAAAATGTATTAACAGTGAAGTGTGGGGGGAGACACGGCTCCGGGAGCCCCGCCGGATGTGCGAGGGGAGCGGAGACATGAGTCACTGGATCCACAGGAAGCACCGCGCTCATCCAACGGCACTGCCATGTCCCGGGACGCGACGCGCACCAACCCCTTGGAGACGTGCACGACACATGCACCCCTCATCGTGGTCAAATCCGTGACAGAGCAGCACGACCAGCGCGAGGCCGCGCGTACACCGGGGCTGCGAGCACGAGATCGAACCGCGGCGCCCGGACCGCGTCCTCTCAGCCCGAGCCACAAACCAGCCGCACGAAACCAGCAAAGAGCGACACATGGTGGTTTAATCCTGGTTTAGACCTGGTCTAGTCCCGGTTTAGTCCAGGTCCAGTCCAGGTTTAGACCTGGTTTAGACCTGGTCTAGACCTGGTTTAGTCCACATTTAGTCCACGTTTAGTCCCGGTCTGGTCCTGGTCTAGTCCTTGCCTGGTTTACACCTGACCATATCACAAGTGATATATGGTCTGGGAGCACCTTCTAAATATCTCGTAGTGGAGGTGTGGTTTACGATCGCCAACAGCCGTTTATTGGGCGTTATGAATGTCTATCATTTGGCGTATACGTAGCCCAGAGCCAATCATGTCAGTTGTCAGTTCAAACTACAAGCTTCTGTTTGTCACGTAGTACGCGTCACCATTTTTCCACCCCTCCCCGCTCTCTGATTGGCTCCCAGAATCAGGAGAGCTCGCTTGCCATAGTCGCCAGGCTGTCTTTCAGATCGGAACGAACGAAAGCAGCCTGGGATTTAGTCTAGTCACAGTCTGGTCCTGGTCTAGTTCCAGTCTGGTCCCCCCCCCGCGTCCCCCATCTATCAGTCGGCAAAGGTCTACAGTCTCTTAGCCAATCAGGACGCAGAACAGACTTTTTTTTATAGTGTAACAACACTATTTAAAAAAAAAAAGTTATACTATAAGAAAAACGGAAAAAAAAAAAATCCGCGAAACAGCGAGGCCGCGAACAGTGAACCGCGATAGAGCGAGGGACCAGTGTATTGTGATTGTGAGCTACTGTGTCCAAGTCATTTCCCTTGTAAATCAATCAAGTTTGTCTAAATCTATGAGTCTATGAGTACTCGAGACAAAAAATGATTTAAAATAAGATACAATAAAAGAATTGTTTAATAATAATAATAATTCATAGCATTTATATGACACCCAAAGTGCTTTACAGTTCATTGTTCATTCACTCCACACTTGGTGGTGGGAAGATACTTTCTGTAGCCACAGCTGCCCTGAGGCAGACTGACGAAAGCGAGGCTGCCAATCTGCGCCATCGGCCCCTCCGACCACCACCAACACTCACGCACCCCACTTTCATAAGCAAGGTGGGTGAAAGTGAAAGTGATGATTTTTTTTTAACCGCTGGTGCCCCACCGTGGCACCCGGTGTTCCCAGCGCTCTTCCGTTCAAGTACTGACCAGGCCCAGCCCTGCTGACAAGATCAGGGGTTTGGACTGAACCATTAACCCATTTACAGGGGGACCACCAGATGAGCAGAGCTGTAGTCATTAATCTACCATAAAACACTAATCGTATTTTAAGAATCATAATTGTTATCTTGATAGAGACATAAACAAACAGACCTGTTATAACAATGACAGTAGCATTATTAAATCAAAATGTCAAATAAAAAATATATATAATATATTAATATCATGTATTATATATAATATACCTCTATAAATATCTATATAAAATATCCTTCTCTATTTAGAAGTTTTCAGTCACCTTTTCTCAACCTTTATTTGCTTAAAATTGTGTTGTGACTATTCATCTAATTACAAAAATATTTGCTGATTTGTTGATTATTAAAATTATATATAATATACTAACTGTAACTGTAAATTGGTCATTATAACTGAAGGGTGTGGATTGAACAGGTAAACAACATAATGCTGCTTTAATAGGAGCTTCTTGTTAACCTCTTTTATGTTGATTCAGTGGTGTAACAATGTCATTTTTCATTTAGAAAAACATTTGAACTAGTTTAACAACTTTAAACTTTCCACTAATGCTTTGCTGAAATAATGTTTGTTAATTATCAAAATGAGTCATAGTTACATGTAATAAGTCAGGAATTTAAGAAAGAAATTATTGACTTCCGGCTCAGTAACTGGCAAAGTCATTAACCAAAGGGTTGGTTACTGGAACAGACTAAATAAACTAATTTATGAGTAATTCTGCTTATAATCATGTCATTATGTTCTAATCCTCAAGGGACTTTAGTAAATTGTGAAACTGCATTCTTCATCAGATTCAGCATACAAGTCCAGATAAATCATTTTAAAGGGCCTGTGCCTAATGTTTCCTCATCATAAACACAGCTGGACACATGTTTAACACACCTTATCCACCTTGTGATGTCATGTGGTTATACAGGAAGTGCTTTACTGTGTTTTATAGAATCATTTGGATAATTTCAGCCCCGGAATTGCTAATCGCCACTGAACTACAGGTAAAAGGAGCTGTTAGCTTGAAAATGACCACTTCATGACATCACAAGGTGGAACAGTGCATTTTGAGCTTTGGAGATGTAGATATTTAAGGGTTGCTCAAACATGTGTGAATATTTAAAAAGTGATATATTTGTGTCACAAAACAGTTGCACACGAAAAAGTCGGAAATCGTAGTCGCTTGGTGCTATTTTCTCTCGAGTCGTATCACTGCACTCCTGTTATTATTATTATTATTATTATTATTATTATTATTATTATTATTATTATTATTATTAGCCTGTTCACTTGTAAACATCGCCCTTACAAGTGAACAGGCTAATCGAATATATGAGTTTTGCACAAATACATAGGTAAAAATCAGGTAGAAGACTTTAAAGATCCCATGACATGGTACTTCTTGATGCTTTTATATGGCTCCTTAATGGTTCCCTAATACTGTAAATGAATCCTTCTTCAAAATCAACACTCAGTGCATGAGAAACAGAGATAAGATGAGAAAGAGTCATAAATGTCACTCTGGAACACTCCATTATGGGCGTTGTTGCTTGAATGCAAATGAGGAGGACAGAGATGGCCTATAGTAGGGGGTGGGGGCGTGGCCAAACTCTCCACTCTTTCCTTTTCAGCTGTGCCTGTGCGCTCTGACCCACTTCTGTGTTTTTGCATGAGATGAGAAGCGTTCCATTGAAAAATAAACACATTTCCACAGAAAATAAAATTAAACCACTGCTGTTCAAAGGTCCAGAGGCTCAGATAAAGGACTTCCGAGCCTAGAAACACTCGCAGGTTCCTCCAGGCAAATAAAAAAATGCATTTCGCATTGCGTAGCTCCTCCGCAGTCCAAACTCTCTGGGCGTGATTTACAGAGACGCTGAGTACAGACAGACGGGGGTGGAACTGCATTTGCATTTCTTTTTTCGAGCTGACGTCAATAAGTTTCCTTGTTCAAAATCGCCCGTTTGAGCTCTGATTTTTTCTAACGCAGAAAAGGATCGCAAATGCTCAGTTTAGACATTTCGCAACTTTTAACCATGGGGGGGGGGCTAAACAGGGTAGGGGAGCTCACATTAACGTTCAAAAACCTCAGAAAGTGAAAATTTCATGCCATGGGACCTTTAAAGTAATCATTGCTGGAGACTTCAGATATGACAGTGCGAACATTGTACCATTCCTACACCATGTTATTTATAGCGTGTTATGCAGGAGCTGGAAGAGCATACCCACAGATGGCTTCACTCCGGTGGGATGTTGGTAGTCCACAGTGCCCCTGTAGAGTCCAGCTGGTCCCGATCACGTCATGTTTTTTCATGGCCAAAGATGACCTCATTAGAAAGAGGTCTTAAAGGGCCCATATTACACTATTTTCTCATGTGTTCTAATGTTGTTTCCTCATCACAAACAGAGCTGGAGATGTGTTTTGTTTCACAGACTAATAAAGGGTCGCTCAAACGTGTGAATGAAACAAAATGCAACTTAAAGGAAAAGTAAGTAAGTAATAAGTTTTTTACAATTTGAGCCTTATTTCGGTAATAAAACAAGTTGTTTTACTCACCCATATCACTTTGGTGTCATATGGAGCATTTCTGGAGATGTTTTGGATTAGCGTTAGGCTAACGCCGTTAGCCTAGCGCGACTTACAGCCATAGCTCGGGGCATTCCCCGAGCATGTAATATGCCCCGTGCGGGCTCCAAATAACACAAACATTAGCACTTTTCAAATCATAGAAGCTCGATGTCTTAAGGCTACGATTTCGTTGGGTCAAAAGTGGCCTGTAATCCGAGATTTAGCCATAGTTTCGAGTAGATGAGGACGTCAGTGCGCATGCGCGGACTGTGCTCTCAGCTCCCGGGACCCAAACATGGAACGCAAAGCTGTAAACTATGGATAAATCTCGGATTACAGGCCACTTTTGATTCAAATGAAATTGTAGACTAAGACATCGAGCTTCTATGATTTGAAAAGTGCTAAAGTTTGTGTTATTTGGAGGCCGCACGGGGCATATTACATGCTCGGGGAATGCCCCGAGCTATGGCTATAAGTCGCGCAAATCTAAAACATCTCCGGAAATGCTCCATATGACACCAAAGTGCTATGGGTGAGTAAAACAACTTGTTTTATTACCGAAATAAGGCTCAAATTGTAAAAAACATTACTTTTCCTTTAAAGGGATATGCCACCCCCAGGTCAAATTTGGGCATCTCCCCACAGTCCAGAGACTAAAATAAGTGGTGGAAAGCGTTTTCCTGCTCACCCAGCCATTGTCCGAGTCTGTCGCCACTGACCGCCGCGGTATCTGGTGCTCCTCCGCCTTAGACTGGAGTCTAACGTCACCAGAGAAAGATTTCGGCCAAAAGGAATTAATTTGCTCGATGCGTTTCCCAATTACTTTGTGTGTAGTGCACATTCATATCGAGTGCAAATAAATGTGCACCACGTTGCAGCACGCTACCAGGGGAATCCCAGTTACGCACCGGGAAGGGAGTTCCCCTGTTGCACAACGTGGTGTGTGATACGGCTGTATTCTTACGCACTGGAAAATAGTTCCCACCCAAAATGACCAAGTCAAGCTCTCCGTGTTGATTTGCACATTTATTTGCACTCGATATGAATGTGCACTACACACAAAGTAATTGGGAAACGCATCGAGCAAATTAATTCCTTTTGGCCGAAATCTTTCTCTGGCGACGTTAGACTCCAGTCTAAGGCGGAGGAGCACCAGATACCGCGGCGGTCAGTGGCGACAGACTCGGACAATGGCTGGGTGACCAGGAAAACGCTTTCCACCACTTATTTTAGTCTCTGGACTGTGGGGAGATGCCCAAATTTGACCTGGGGGTGGCATATCCCTTTAACACAAAAAGTCAATTTTGCATAATATAGGTCATAGGTCATAGTTGCTTTATTGTCGAAAAACAATCATATGTACATGTACATAGAATGAATTCGAAAGTTTCCCCACTAACCAGGCAGGACAGTATAGAGTGGGTAGGGGAGGGGCCGCTGCACTTGCACGCGCCGCCGACTGGGAGATGCAGATCTGAAAAGATGCAATACAATCAATACAATTATACACAACATGTAATGACAGAAAACAATTGGATAGGTAACATACGGTGTCTTCTTCTTTGGTGACAAGAGGGAAGGGTGTGGGGCAAGGGAAAAGATCAGAAATCAATTAAATTGATTGAAAACTGAAAAAGAAAATAGGTTCTTTAACTGTCAAATTACAGATTTGTTGACCTGGTTTATGGTCAGTAATATTTTTTTAGTTATATTATTATGTTTTTTATTGCTATAATTCACAGTTTTAGAAAGTGAAAGCATAATTCAGCCTAAACGGTGTGATTGTTTGTTTCATCTGTTTTATATGACCCATTGTTTCAGTTTTTTTATGATCTGAGATGAACTCTATAATTTAAACCCATTAATTAAAACACGCCTTACATGTGTCTCAGGGTGTGTGAAAGTGATTGTGCCAGTGCTGTTTGCCAGTAATAGAATTCAAAGGGTTCCCATGTGAAAGCAAAAAGTACAAAAGTACAAAAAGACATCGCGAAGCATAAAATATCAGATTGGACAAATATATGGACAAATATCAGATTGCATTTTTACAAAGCGTGGTGATTTGGGTTGTATGTTTTAAAACAGACAAGAATTCATATTTAAAAATATGATTTCTCGTATTAGTTTGTAATTTCAGATTTCAGCCTTTTTGCCAGTTCTTCTAGATGCGTTTTACAAAATATTATTATTATTATTACCTGTTTTTTGATACTTTTAACAACTCTATTAGGCACTAGAGCTCAACTGAAAAAGGAATAGAAATAAATTATTATAATTAAGTTGTACTGTTTATTTTAAGAACTTTATTGAGTTAAACTGATCATGTGCAATGAATTAATAATAATAATAATGCATTTTATTTAAAAGCGCCTTTCAGAACACCCAAGGACACTGCACAAGGTTAAAATGAATAAAAAGCACAAACAAACAATACAATAAAACATGTAAAACAAGATAAAAACAAAATCAGAGTGGAGTGATTGGCTGTGAGAGGACAGTCTGAACAATTGCAACAATTGAATTGCAGCATTGACTTGTGATGTGTGATGTCACTGACATTTTGAGATGTCAGTTTAGGACCTGGGGAACATAAAATTATAAGTGATTATAATAACATGTCGGCTAACATAATTGTGGCAGTAACTGAGGTTAGTCTCACTTTAAGTTGCTGTAGTTGTGTTTTTGCTCAGAAATCGACTTCAACTTCACAGTCACATTTTCCTGGAATCCAAAACAAACACTTCTTCAGTAACAAAGATGTTAGTCTGTTCACCACTGAATCTGCTTCAAATCAGATGTGACTGACACATTGATTAGCCAACCAGGACACACATGGTCTGTGTCAAAACAAGTGAGGCTGCTTAAAGGGACAGTGTGTAAGATTTTTACCCGTTAATTACTGAAATTGAAGATACCCATTCAAAAATACATTGTTTTCCAAGCCTTTTCACTTCCATCATGAAATCAAAGTATTCTTTTGGACTTAGATATAGTCACATAAAAGGGGGATCTTCCCCATGCAGAGGCAGCCATTTTGAATACGAGAGCCGCAGAAGGACATTTGGGCTCCGCCTTCGGCAAGGCTCGTGGTAGCACCAGAGGCAAAGCAGGCGGAGCGCGCCAGAGAGAAGGACAGAGGGAGAGAGGTGCGGGTGGGGTGGGGGGAGGCTCATGGTTTTGGGTAAACAACAAGCATGCTGCTGTATCACACGTCGTAATGGATCTAACACGTGTTTTGGACTAAATTGTTTTACTGGATTTTATTCGCTGGATCCTTACGGACAGATTTCAGACCAAGCTTATGGTGAAATACTGAGTTTGACCTGGGCAGAGCCTTCAAAGGTAAGCTTTGTGGTTTTCCGTTTTGTGCTTTTCCGTATAAAAGCCCCATGTGCTGGGGGAGAGATTGTTGTGCCGGGAAATGAATTGCATAGTCAAAAAGAGGAGACTGTAAGGTTTCATTTGATGTGCAGATTGTCATGATACATGATCGGGAATGTGTGTTTTCAAGGGAAAAGAAAAAAAAAGTGAACGGGGGACCGCGTTTTATGTATACAGTGTTCGTGCGCGGGTACGCGAGCTGTCGGCACTACGGCGCGCCCGGGTGACCCTCGAGGTCTGCCGTAGCTAAAACAGGAAGTGCAATAGCACCATCCACCTATGCGCCACGAATCCTACACACTGGGGCTTTAAGGGAAAAAGAAAGTGAAAACATCACAGGGGGCTGAAAAACATTGCAGATTTCTGCAGAATCTATGAGCGATGACCAGTGAGCTCCTTCGTTTCACCTGCGTCACTGAAAGAATTCTGTCTGAAAATGGGAGTGGGACCCGCCTGGTATCCCTCTGTATAAAATATACAGAGAGATATCTGTCTGGGTTTACATCCATCCTCATGGAC
>JAVJIX010000245.1:535000-660000 GCA_036785185.1 Paratrypauchen microcephalus | reverse complement strand
GTTTTATTGCCGAAAGAAGGCTCAGATTGTAAAAAAACTTTACTTTTCCTTTAAAGGTCCTATATTACACAAAATTGACTCTTGTGAGCTTTTAGAAATCTTATAAAGTTGTTACTTCACATGTTTAAGTCTTCTTGCCTCCACATCTCGAAGTTCAAAATGCTCTGTTCCACCTTGTGATGTCATGAAGCGCTAATCTTCAAGTTAACAACTCCTTTGACCTTTAGTTCAGTAGAGATTGGTAATTGCAGGGCTGAAATCACCCAAATGATTTTAATTAAAGTGTATGGAGTTTAAAAACAATGGAGCACAAGGTGGAGCAACACAAAGTGGAGCTGAGTGTTTTCTTTTCCGAGAGAACTCCAATTATGTTTTTGAAGAGGACACAAAACAACATTATAACACAGCTCAAAAAAGTAGCGTCATACAGGCCCTTTAATTCAGCTCTAAGTGTAAATCCCTGTGTGTTTTTCTATGCCCTATTTTAATCAAACAAAAACAAATGACATCTGCTTGAATTAATGTTGTATTACTGCTGCTGTGTTATTGTTCGTCTTTTTAGGCCCGAGCGCTAAAGCGTAGGGCCTATTGTTATTGTTCTGGTTTTCTTTTCATGTTATTGTTCTCGTTTTCTTATTATTTATTCTTATTCTTATTATTCTTATTATTATTGTTCTGGGTTTCTTATTATTATTTATTCTTCTTCTTATTATTATTATTATTATTATCCCCCCCCCTTCCCACCGATGAAAACTCACGAAATTTTGCACAAAATTCAAGAACGCCAAAAAATGCATTTACAAATAATCTGTATTAAAAAATCTTTAAAAATGGCTCGACTGCACCCCCTGGAAAATCAAAATACATTGCGCCTATGGCTATACCCGTGTTGCCATGGCAACAGGCCAAACATCTGTCCTCGCCAATGGGACGCCCGGCAAAAACTTTATCATAGCCAAACCAAATTTGGTACACAGATGCATCATGGGATAGGAACAAAAAAGTATATTACACCGTTGCTAGGCGACCAACAGGAAGTCAGCCATATTGGACCGAGCACGTGACCCGGCGCCGAAGGCAAATTTTCCTGTCCTCGTATTTTAACAAACTCCTCCTAGGGTTTTTGACCCAGACTCACCAGAATCGTGCTATATCATCTAGACAAGTGGGACATTATCAATCAATCAATCAAACAATATTTATAAGGCACTTTTCATACAAAATTGTAACACAAAGCGCCTTACAGTGGTCAAGGATTAGAAGATTGACCTTTATTGATCTCGCACAGGAGAAGTTGTTTCTATGTTTGACCCGGGGACCATCCCCATCATTTTGTTTTCTTATTTAGGCTTTGGTCAGGCACTAAGCTGGAGGACTTTACCTATGGCGCACGCTTAGGTTGGTGGGGTAAACCGGAGTACCCGGAGGAAACCCACCCAGACAAGGGGAGAACATGCAGTCTCCACACAGAAAGGCCCGGGCAACCCGAACCTTCTTGCTGTGAAGCATGAGTGCTAGCCACTCAGCCACCGTGCCACCAGGAAAAAAAAACAAAAAAAAAACAGCAGCAACAGGAACAGCAGCAACAACAACAGGAACAACAGCAGCAACAACAACAGCAACAACGACAGCAACAACAACAGTAACAACAGCAACAACAACAACAGCAACAACAGCAACAACAACAGCAACAACAACAGTAACAACAGCAACATCAACAACAGCAACAACACCAACAACATCAACAACAGCAATAACAACAACAACAGCAACAACAGCAACAACAACAACAACAGCAACAACAACAACAGCAGAGGGGTATTCCACGAACGTGGCTAAACTTAGCCGCGACTAAGTGCTAAGTTCTCGCCTGGCTGAGACACAACTTAGACAAAAGCCTGAACCCGTTCCACAAACGCGTTTCAGCTGCACCTAGTCAGAGCTAAGCTCAGTCTGGCCTAATCAGGCCGGGCCTCCGCGCGTGCACGGGGTAAATAAGAAGCCCTAAACAAGCGACTCTCGAAAACGCGATCATGTCGAAGATTCGGGCCGATAACTAATACGTTAAATTGTGTTATCTTGTCTTTGAGCAGGAATAATGTGAAGAGGACTGTTTTTCAGGTAAAGACAAAGCATAATAACATTTTGCAGAGTGGTAAGTAGGCTAATATTAATATTACTATTCAGTAAAATTAGTAATACTGTTGAAATGGTACCTTAATTTAATTTAAAATGAACAGTAGCTACCAAGCCACAGGAGGTGGGAGCCCCCCTCAAAACCTTTCACCTGCAGAGGAGCTGGCACTGGCCCTAAACCGGGGTCACCCACTGGTGGAGGTAATTGAAGGAGGGACCCCATCAAAGATCCTTCCTGCGAGTTCTTGTGAAGAGTATATTCAAGGTATTCTCTAGACTAATGTTTGCCTCAGCTGTGATCCAAGCATGTGTGTATTTTAATAGTACGTTTGTGTTCTAGTTACTGAAGATGGTGTACACTTGGACCCTCCTCAGCAGTCCTCCAGCAGTGCCTTGCCTGACCCTCAGCAGTCCTCCAGCAGTGCCTTGCCTGACCCTCAGCAGTCCTCCAGCAGTGCCTTGCCTGACCCTCAGCAGTCCTCCAGCAATGCCTTGCCTGACCCTCAGCAGTCCTCCAGCAGTGTCTTGCCTGACCCTCAGCAGTCCTCCAGCAATGCCTTGCCTGACCCTCAGCAGTCCTCCAGCAATGCCTTGCCTGACCCTCAGCAGTCCTCCAGCAGTGCCTTGCCTGACCCTCAGCAGTCCTCCAGCAGTGGCCTCACACCAGAATGTCATACCTAATGTATTTTATTGTTTTATGCCTATTGATGGAAATTGATAAATAGGATTTCATTAAAAAGGCTTGCACAGCATCTCTTAAGCAAATTTGTTGAATCATTGAAATGTTGCATCATGGAGTGTGCCTGTTATTTGGCTACATTTTGTTTTAAAAGTAAAGGTTTACCTGTAACTGTATTCTTTGATAGAGATGTCACATAAAATATAAAGTGTCAATGTCGTCAAGTGAGAGTGGTGTTAGGACTAACTGATATAATTTATGTGATGATAACAATAATTGTAGGTTAAATTCATTTCCACTTCTGTAATATGTTGCAAATATAAATGCGTGAAAATTTAACTCAAATTTGACTTGGGCATCAATAGGTCAATAGTGGGAATCAAACCCGTGTCGCCGGTACGAGAGTCAAAGCACATAACCACTCGACCAAAGTCTTTCTCTTAGCTATCTCTGGAATTCTTCTATATGTTAATGCCGAAAAGACAGCGGTTCAAAAGCATATGTTTAGATTACCGGAGAATTGTCAAGAACCAAGAACGTAAGGTAATTTCTTTGTTTTGCTGATATTGTTTTCGGACAACACAGATACTCATGCGGGAGGTGTGCGGAACTGTTTGTTTGACACTCTGTTTACGTCAGGTACGTATTCTCTGCGACACGGCCTGACTAAGACACAACTTTAGCCAGCCCTCGACCAGACTATCTGCTAAGACCATGTTGCCCCAGTAACTCAGCGGGAACTAAGTTTAGCGAGCGTCGTGGAACCGAACTCTCACTTAAACTAGCGCCAACTGACGAATAAAGCCGGGCTTTGCGCTTAGTAGCTTTCGTGGAATACTCCTCAGCAACAACAGCAACAACAACAGTAACGACAACAGCAACAACAACAGCAACAACAGGAACAACAGCGACAACAACAACAGTAACAACAACAACAACAACAACAACAACAACAACAACAACGGCAACAACAACAACAACAACAGCAACAACGGCAACAACAACAACAGCAACAACAGCAACAACAACAACAGCAACAACAGCAACAACAACAACAACAACAACAACAGCAACAACGGCAACAACAACAACAGCAACAGCAGCAACAACAACAACAGCAACAACAACAACAGCAACAACAGCAACAACGGCAACAACAACGACAGCAACAATGACAGCAACAGCAACAACGACAGCAACAACAAACTGACAAACTGACCATTTTTGTCTGGAGACCCTGAACTTATCCAAGGCCATCCTGCTCCACAACCTTCAGAAGGGACAACTCTCTGATAAACGAGATTTGAAAAGGTTTATCATGATTCTTGCTTTGTAACCTTGAAACACACAGATTTAGAAGAAAACTCACAAGCCATAGCCAGTGATTGTATAGCTGCATTTTTCATTGTAAATAGGCCTAAATGAGTAACAGTAGCAGTTTTGCAGTGATTGATGGGTGGTTGTAGCAGCAGCAGCAGCAGCACTAGAAACCTTGTTTACTAACTTAGGTGCAATGTTCATCACATTTTTATATCTCGTACACTTGTTATAACTTGTTGACATACTTGTCCAGGTCTGTAGTTGTAGAAAAAGAAGTTGAAAAGGTACGCCAAATACGAGCGTTAGTAAAATAAAGATAACATTCAAGGCTAAATATGAAAAACTCTCCTCAGCTATTGTGGTGTAGTAATAGGCCAACTCTGTATATTAGTAGTAATATTTGCAGCACTATCACTTCTACTACTACTTGCTGATCGTCATTTTGGTCTTAAAATGTTCATATTAACATGCTCTACATGATCCTGTTTTTTTTTTCACTTTGTCAGTTTAAAAAAAAATCCTATTCATAATATAGAGCTTGGCTTCATTTGAGTGGCGCTGAACTCTGTAGGTGACGTCACACTTGCCTAGTCCACTTCTTTACAGTCTATGGTTGGGAACCCAAATACAGTGGTACCTCACCTTACGAATGACCCAACAAACGAAAATTTCAATTTACGAAACGCCTTCACGGTAAATTTTTGTCTCTAGATACGAAAGAAATTTCAAGTTACGAAACGCGAAATCTCAAAAATTCAAATAATGCGTGCTCAGCCACACACATTATACGCTTTTCTCAGACTGGATTTAAACTTTTCTCACATTTGTCTCTGTTTAAACACTCAAACTTTCATAGATTTTCAACAAAACGTATCAATATTGAAGTGTGGGGAGAAGCGGGAGGGGGGAGAAAACTGCGCGGTCACGTGTGTGCAGCATGACCCGGCGCAGAGCTGACAGCAGGACTAGACCAAGATCTAAACCTGGACTGGACCAGGACTAAACCTGGACTAAACCAGGACTAAACCAGGACTAAACCAGGACTAGAACAGGTGGATTAAGGCGCCGCGTGCGGGTCTATTTCCTGGTTTCTCACGAGTCACAGCTGAGGCGAGCAGGGAGGAGGCAGTCTGAGCGCATGTGAGCAAGAGCCATGCAAGAGCCGCGGCTCCTCTAGACCTGACCTGGTCAGGTCTAGACCTGGTCAGGTCTAGAGGAGGTCTAGAGGAGCCGCGGTGGTCTGGACTAAACCAGGACTAAACCTGGACTAAACCAGGAGGAGCCGCGGTGGTCTGGACTAAACCAGGACTAAATCAGGAGGAGCCGCGGTGGTCTGGACTAAACCAGGACTAAACCTGGACTAAACCAGGAGGAGCCGCGGTGGTCTGGACTAAACCAGGACTAAATCAGGAGGAGCCGCGGTGGTCTGGACTAAACCAGGACTAAACCTGGACTAAACCAGGAGGAGCCGCGCTCACATGCGCTCAGACTGCCTGTGGTCCCCTCCTGTCTGCGGACTCGTGAGAAACCAGGAAATAGACCCGCACGCGGCGCTTTAATCCACCTGCTCTAGTGCAGGTTTAGTCCAGGTTTAGTCCAGGTTTAGTCCTGGTCCAGTCCAGGTTTAGATCTTGGTCTAGTCCTGCTGTCAGCTCTGCGCCGGGTCATGCTGCGCACTTGCCTGGAAGAATCCATGTTTCATCGCTGTACCAGCGGATGAGTCTGGTAACGCTTGATCCACAGAATGTGCTGCTGTTGCGCGTAGACAGACAGCTAAGTGAACCAATCAGAGATTGCGCCATCTTGATTCAAAACTGAGGAGGAACTTCCGCTGCCTAAGAGTGACTTTGCGGGCAAAGGCGGGTGCACTGACGTCACCATCTTTGAACGAATCAGAATCGCGGAGTCCCTTTGTAACCGGAGGAGCGAGAGTGGATGGAGGGTGTCCAAATGGTATCTCGCTGTATAGGAAATACAGAGAGATATCATTTGGCTGGCCAGGTAAGCTGCGCACACGTGTCCGCGCAGTTTTCTCCCCCCTCCCGCTTCCCCCCACACTTCAATATTGATACGTTTTGTTGAAAATCTATGAAAGTTTGAGTGTTTAAACGAGAGACAAATGTGAGAAAAGTTTAAATCCAGTCTGAGAAACCAATCAGGACAGAACACATTGTTACACTATAAAAAAAAGTTACACTATAAAAAAAAAAAAAAAAAACTTCGGGGCCTTGGAACAAATCAGGCTTTTTTCATTGAAATAGCTACTCAACTTACAAATTTTTCACGTTACGAAACCACTTCTGGAACGAATTAATTTCGTAAGGTGAGGTACCACTGTACTGTGCCGCAATTTGAACAATATCCATTTTTATACAAAAAAGCCACTAATTTCATGCCATTATGAAAATATCAAATCTAAGTAGCCTAATAAGGTCAGTTATGTTTATGCCATTTATTTATCATCACTGTTAGCACATTATCCTTCACCTGACACATTATATCAATATTCTGCATTTTTATCTTCTGAAGCCTCATTGATTCATCTCAGTTTCAACTTTTGTATCAGTGTAGCTATGGACTTTTGAGAACTACAGACATTTTACAGCATACGTGGCAGCAAATGTATCAGAAGACCTTCCAGAGCAAAGACTCAGTCGGAGAGACCTTTCAGAGGAAATACTTTGATCCAAGAGCAAGAGGAAGTTTATTTGTAAATCACAATTCATACACAATGTAATTCAAAGTGATTAACAGAATAAGAAAAACATTCATCACCCCCTGGACACACCTATGATGCTGCACGATATAATAATATTATATCGTATAGGTGGTTTTCAGATTCTAGAATGAATCAAGAGTCAATTTCTCCTATTGTTTGCATGTTATTGTGATAAGGAAAATATAAATATAAATTTGCAGGTGTTGATTTCTGTTAGTAACTAGAATTGGAATTAGCTATATTACAACTAACAGCTATAGTGATTTATAGAATATTGTGACGTAATTTGAAACTCTGCAATTGCATCATCTTTCCATATGCGTCTCTCTCTTAGTCTCCCACGCCCTTTTCCATTTATCTCTCTCCCTTTATTTTTGCAGTTAAAAGGGTCATGTCTAAGCCAGCACAAACCTAAAGAAGAAAATTGCATACAAAAAGGTTTACTGAGAGTTCGAGTTACTAACGGAGGATTATCCTGTTTTACTGTTGACATTTAAGACGAAACTAGTTTACAACAAAGCTGACAATGAGGAGTAAGTATATGTGGGGTAAAGATGGAAGAAGCAAAAATGGACTTACTTAACAGTGTAGCTGGTTAAACAGACAACAGTGTGGCCCGTGAAATGCTTATACAAAACAATTGCATTAAACAAAACAAAAATTGGTTTCAGGCTATGGCAATGGTCAGTGGCCATACTAAATAGGTTCCATTCTTGCGCCTATTCTGTTCGCTTTGTACCTTCTCCCACTGAGTGAAATTTTTAAAAAACACAATATTCAATATCACTTTTATGCAGATGACTGCCAAATTTACCTGCCACTCAAAAAACGTTCTTCCGGTCCCCTGACACCTCTCCTTGCTTGTCTGAGTGACGTCAAGGCTTGGTTGGCCCACAATTTTTTAAGTCTTAATGAGGGTAAAACTGAAGTTGTGGTGTTTGGCAAAATTGACCCCCTCTTGGACTTGGGCCCACTTAAACAGCAAGTGAAATCTTCTGTTACCAACCTTGGCGTCACTATTGACAATGATTTTAAGCTTGATAAGCACGTGAATGCGGTCGTCAAATCTGGCTTTTATCATTTAAGGCTTTTATCCAAAATCAAATCCTTTTTATCTTTTAAATCTTTCGAACAAGTCGTGCACGCTTTTATCTCTTCTCGTTTAGACTACTGTAATGCACTTTTCTCTGGCATTAGCCACCGCGCACTTTCTCGTCTACAGCGAGTCCAAAACTCCGCTGCGCGCCTTTTAACCGGTACCAAAAAACGAGAGCACATAACTCCGATTTTAGCATCTTTGCACTGGCTCCCCGTTCGTTTTAGAGTTGATTTTAAAATTTTATTGTTTGTTTTTAAAGCTTTGAATGGACTGGCCCCGGATTACATCTCGGACCTCATCCAGATTTACACCCCCGCCCGCGCTCTGAGGTCCGAGGGCCAGCTCCAACTCGTGGTTCCTAAGACGAGACTTAAAACCAGAGGAGACAGAGCCTTTTCTGTGGCTGGACCAAAGCTGTGGAACGCTCTGCCTCCTCACATCAAAACAGCTCCCACTGTGGAGTGTTTTAAGTCTCGTCTTAAGACCCACTTTTATTCTCTGGCTTTTAATCCCGCATGAGTTGTGTGCTCCTCTGTGTTTTTATTGTTTTTAGTTATTTTATTATTATCACTTTATTTATTGCTTTTTTAGTAATGTTTTTATAATTGCTTTTGTTTTTAGTGATTGTATTATTAGCACTTTATTTATTGCTATTTTAGTAATGTTATTATTAAGTTCTATTGATTTTATGTGCAGCACTTTGGAAACTGTCTCTGTTTATAAAATGTGCTATAGAAATAAAGTTGGATTGGATTGGATTGGAAAATATAAGTACACTGCCTGACAGAAGCACCAGGACGATTGTGTACTTCTGAACTTTCATAATGATAACAAGACGTATTGGTAATGACAACAAATCAATGTATTGATATATAAAAGCAAATTTCATCATGTGTAAATGCATATTAAAAGTTGTTAAAGGCGTTCTAAAAGACTGAACGGTGTTTCCGTGAAAACGCCGCAAATTTCAAATTTCAGGTTTGTTTTTGCAGCTCGCCATCAAATTTGGGAGGAAAATGGCGAGTTAGCGCCACTCCCGCCACTCCCCGCCTGCCCATCATCACCGCTTGCAGCTACCTTTATTATTGTTATTCTGTTGTATTGAGTTTGTATTTGTTTAATTAGATTTAATTTGAGAAATATGTTTCATCAGATTGAGTTCCAGTAGCTCGTGACTCAGCTCTGACTCATTATTGACACAAACATGTGTCAAAACAAAAGCTCTAGAGGTCAGAAGAGTAATGAAAAATCTTGAGTACTGAGAATTGACTTTTTAGGAGTATAAAATAGTGGTCCAAGTAATAAACTAAAAGTACTGTTCTTAAAGGTACATTGTGTAACTTTTCTGGTGGAGGGTCTGTCAAATGCTTTTTTCCATGGAGATGTTATTGCTTTGTCTGGAATGTTTCACAGTATGGTATTAAACCTTTCTATCTTCATGGAGACCAAAGCAGGCCAAGTTACGGGTCAGATCTGTGGAGAGGTGACCCCGTTCACAGTCAGAATGTTTTATTTTTGAGCTCCAAAACCACCTTGAATAAATAAAGGTAGAGCTGTTAAATGTCATACTGTGGAACATCCCACACAGAACAATGGCATATTGTGGCTAAGTTTGTACTTGTTTTTATTTAATTAGAGAAATATGTTTTGCATCAGATGAAGCCTGCAGCCTATCATTAAAGGCTCTTTAGTACGCACAATAGACTCTTGTGAGTTATTGTAACCTCCTCAAAAACATACCTGGAGTTTTTGACCTTTATTTAACCAGGACAGTCCCGCTGAGATTCAGAATCTCTTTTTCAGGGGAGTCCTGGCCTCACAGGGGGCGCTATTGTATGTTTTTTGTGTTAGGGTAAACTGGAGCATTCGGAGGAAACCTACACAGGCACAGGGAGAACATGCAAAGTCCACACAGAAAGGCCCAGCACCAGATTCAAACCCAGGACCTTCTTGCTGTGAGGCGAGAGCAAAACACAATGGGGCTGCAGTGATGTCATGAAGTGGTAGTTTACAAGTGAACAGCTCCTTTTACCTTTAGTTCAGTAGAGACAGGCAATTCCAGGTCTGAAATTATTATTATTAATTTATTATTAAGATTCTAATGAAGGTGTATGGAGTTTACAAGGTGTTTTCCGTTTGAGAGAAGAACTCAGGCTAAATATGCAGGGTTTGTGTGTTAAACATGTAGGAATGAAACAAACACAATGATCATGTTTGAAGTTCTCATGTATTGATTGACAGATGTCGTCTCCCTTTGTGTTTTGTTTCAGATTCTGGTTAACGTCGGTGGTCATTTTGACCCTGCCAGGAGTGTTTTTGTAGCGCCTCGAAGGGGAGTGTACAGCTTCAGTTTTCACGTGGTCAAAGTCTACAACAGGCAGATCATCCACGTGAGTCCGGCCACAAGCCAGAATGTGTGTATGTCTCATATCTCTGTAATTATTGGGCCTATTCACCTATTCACCAAAGAAATTGGCACAACTTCAGTGTATTCTCTGTAAGTATAAATTAACTCAAGGCGGGGTAAGTGTTTATTTTAAAGCACATTAGGGTGGTGACCAGGGTGGTGAAACAGCGCTCTGGGCTTCTGGCCAGGGGCAGTGCCATGGGGGGTTTGAGGGGGCACTACAATACTCCCCTGTAGTTCCCCCGAAGATTTTTGCCCCAGTTTCATAACACATCCAGTCCCGATTAAATATGTTCAAATGGCAACAGTACTCTGATTAGACAATGTAACAGAATATTTTGCAAAATACATTTTAAAGAGGGCGCATTATGCATCATTTTCTGTAGCTTTCTACCATATTATAACGTTCCTTCATCAAAAATACGGTTCATAAGATAAGAGAAGCCTTTATTGATCTCACACAGGAGAAATTTACTCGCCACAGTAGCTCCAGGACATTTGGACATGAGGGAAAAAGTGCATGCAGGCAGGGAGGGGATAAAGTAAGTAATAAATAATACAAATAGTAATACGTAATAAAAAATAATAATGGAAAATAGTAATAATGATAATAGTAACAACAAGCATCAACATGAAAAAGGAGGATATTGCACGTCTGGCCTATATGTTAGAATTATACAGTCTGATGGCAGTGGGGATGAAGGATCTGCGGTAGTGCTCCTTCTTGCACTGGGGGTGCCTCAGTCGGCTGCTAAAGGAGCTGCTCAGCTCCTCTACAGTCCAGAGGGTGAGAGGTGTCGTCCTTAATGGACATGAATTTGGCCAGTACCCTCCTCTCAGCCACCTCCTCTACAGAGTCCAGAGGACAGCCCAGGACAGAACTGACCAGCTTATTCAGTCTTTTTCTGTCCCGTTCTGTGTGTGCCCAGCAGACAACAGCGTAGAGGAGAGCAGAGGCCACCAAAGAGTCATAAAAAGTCTTGAGCAGAGGCCTGCACACTCCAAAGGACCTCAGTCTCCTCAGGAGGTGGAGGCGACTTTGGCCCTTCTTGTACAGGGCGTCGGTGTTGTGGGACCAGTCCAGTTTATTGTTGAGGTGAACACCCAGGTACTGGGTCCACAGTCTCTATGTCCTGCCCCTGGATGTTCACCGGTGAGTGAGGTAGTGGTCTCCTCCTGAAGTCCATCACCAGCTCCTTTGTCTTACTGGTGTTCAGGCTCAGGTGGTTGCGCCCGCACCAGTCCACAAAGTCACTGATGACCGAGCGGTACTCCAGCTCGTTCCCCTCTGACACACAGCCCATGATGCTTTAGATGTCATCCTTGCATCTTTGAGTAATTTAGCGATCTCTCCCAGGCCCTTTTCGAACCCTCCTCAGTTAGCTGTAAGATTCTCTGCAATGCTCCCATGTGAGAATTCTCCATAAATGTACAAAAACATGATACAAAAGTGTACACAACAACTTGACAAACCTGATGCCATGTGCAATAGTTTCATGTGCAATAGTTTCACTTGCAGGATTTGTGATAATGCTCTGAAGGGGGAGTGACTGGGGAGCAAAGATCAGACAGTTGAATAGAACCTTTCTCTTCTTAAAAGTGCATTGTGTAAGTTTTCTGGTCCATCAAATGTTATTGCTTTGCCTGGAATATTTCGTAGTATGGTATTAAACCTTTCTATCTTCATGGAGACCAAACCACCAACTTATAGGTCAGATCTGTGGAGAGGCGACCCCACTCACAGTCAGAATGCCTGTTTCTCTTAGTATTTTGAACTATAAATCCACCTGGGATTGAATAAATGTAAAGTAGAGCTGTTTACTGTCATAGTGTGGAACAATCCAGGGAGAGCAATGGCATCTCCATAGAAACAAGCAGGTGATGGACCTCCAACGAAGAAAGTCTCACAGTGCACCTTTAAATAACATGTTTCTGAGTCTGTGCGTGGAGGAAATAATTATTGTGGGTGAAAACAATATCTCCCCAGACAAGAATGAGCAAATAAACCAAACCTGCATTGTAATATTATATCTTTTGAATGGGGAAAGGTCCTCGCAATTCTTCAAATCAGGAAGTAGTTCATGAGCAGAATTCTACACTAACAGCATCTCTGCAATCACTAGACATTTATTTGGTAAACACTGTGTAACACCCATCCCATGTAGCTAGAGAATTAGTGCTATATTGGTAGTACTATGAGCGGGGCCCTGGGTACTTTTACTTTAAAATAATAAGACTTGGTGAACAGGAGATACACTTATAATTCTAATTCTTGAGAATCAAATAAGGTTTTATTTGACGGTGCCTCCACTTAGTAGGAATAATTGAGTTACTTAATTTAAACCCACTAAGAATAAATTAATTTATGTTTATCTGTATGTAAAGCAATGTAACCTCTGCTAATATAAACCAATAATAATAATAATAATAATAATAATAATAATAATAATAATTGGCACACATTCACTGTGTAAAATGTGAACATAGGAATTTAGTAACTTAAAGGGAATGTTTAAAATACATAAAATTACAACAGTGAGTTCAATACACATTGAATGATACAATTGACACAATGAAAATACTGAACCCCTTGTATTTCAGTCAAATTTGTAACCTCTGACTTGGTAACCAGTTCAGTTCAGTTTTGTTGCAGGCCTGATGTTGCTCGGGTGCGTAGGGGCCGTAAAACTAAAAAATGGCCGCTTCACTTTCTGTGCAAGCCAAAATAAAACTGTGCACAAGGTTTCACTGTTACTCACAGAACCGTGGTTCCAGTCAGTGTGACAGGGCTGGGCACATGACACCGAGTCCATGAGCTAGTTCAGGCATGGGCAAACTACGGCCCGAGGGCCATATGTTAAGCTTCTTAATCCCGCCCGCTGAATTTGAAGAAATTATACTCAACAAAAATATAAACGCAACACTTTTGTTTTTGCTCCCATTTTTCCTGAGATGGACCCAAAGATCCAAAATTCACTCCAGATACACAACACTACCATTTCTCTCAAACATTGTTCACAAATCTGTCCAAATGTGTGACAGCGAGCACCTCTGCCCCGCCGAGACAATCCACCCCACCTCACAGGTGCGCCACATCAAGATGCCGATCCGACATCATGACCAGTGCACAGGTGTACCCCAGACTGCCCACAATAAAAGGACACCCCGAAATGTGCATTTTTTTTGCTTTATTGGGGGTCTGGGGACTCAGAACCAGTCAGTATCTGGTGTGACCACCATTTGCCTCATGCAGTGCAACACATCTTCTTCGCATAGAGTTTATCAGATTGTCAGTTGTGGCCTGTGGAATGTTGGTCCACTCCTCTTCAATGGCTGTGTGAAGTTGCTGGATATTAGTGGGAGCTGGTACACGCTGTCGTATACGCCGGTCAAGCACATCCCAAACATGCTCAATGGGTGACATGTCCGGTGAGTATGCTGGCCATGCAAGAACTGGGACATTTTCAGCTTCCAAGAATTGTGTACAGATCCTTGCAACATGGGGCCGTGCATTATCTTGCTGAAACATGAGGTGATGTTCATGGATGTATGGCACAACAATGGGCCTCAGGATCTCATCACGGTATCTCTGTGCATTCAAAATGCCATCAATAAAATGCACCTGTGTTCTTCGTCCATAACAGCCATTGAAGAGGAGTGGACCAACATTCCACAGGCCACAACTGACAATCTGATAAACTCTATGTGAAGAAGATGTGTTGCACTGCATGAGGCAAATGGTGGTCACACCAGATACTGACTGGTTCTGAGTCCCCAGACCCCCAATAAAGCAAAAAAATGCACATTTCGGGGTGTCCTTTTATTGTGGGCAGTCTGGGGCACACCTGTGCACTGGTCATGATGTCGGATCGGCATCTTGATGTGGCGCACCTGTGAGGTGGGGTGGATTGTCTCGGCGGGGCAGAGGTGCTCGCTGTCACACATTTGGACAGATTTGTGAACAATGTTTGAGAGAAATGGTAGTGTTGTGTATCTGGAGTGAATTTTGGATCTTTGGGTCCATCTCAGGAAAAATGGGAGCAAAAACAAAAGTGTTGCGTTTATATTTTTGTTGAGTGTATAAACCTTTAAAGGAAAATTAACGTTTTTTTTTTTACAATCTGAGCCTTCTTTCGGCAATAAAACAAGTAGTTTTACTCACCCATAGCAGTTTGGTGTCAATTGGAGCAGTATCGCAGAAGTTATGTTGTAGCCGTTCTGTTCTACTAATGATCCCGTATCCGTTAGCATTACTTTGCGGTGTCCAAATAACACAAACTTTAGCACTTTTCAAATCACAGAAGATCGCTGTGTCAGCGTAGACTTTTAGTGGATTCCAAAACGGCCTGAAACCCGATATGCAGCTATAGTTTCATTTGATGACGTCATCAGAGAGGACAGTGCGCATGCGTGAACTCAGCTGTTTTGTAAACACGGCTAGTCCGAAAGAAGCTAACACCACTCTGAACTTTACTTTTCTGTTGCGATATCGGGTTTCAGGAGGTTTTGGAATCCACTAAAAGTCTACGCTGACACAGCGATCTTCTGTGATTTTAAAAGTGCTAAAGTTTGTGTTATTTGGAGACCGCAAAGTAATGCCCCGAGCACTCACGCTAACGGATACGGGATCATTAGTAGAACAGAACGGCTACAACATAACTTCTGCGATACTGCTCCAAGTGACACCAAACTGCTATGGGTGAGTAAAACTACTTGTTTTATTGCCAAAAGAAGGCTCAGATTGTAAAAAAAAAAAACGTTAATTTTAAATCTATCAGAAAATTACTTAAAAATTGGGAAATTACCTCTCCATGCAGCAAGATCATTTTACAGGACAAGTTATCTTAAAATAAACTACCTCTAGACTAGAGGTAAGCAGTCTCTGGTGTAGTAAGTAGATAATAAATCTAAAAATAAGATAAATAATTTAAGTTTTAAAAAAGTTTTAAAATCTTGGCCAGATCAGAGAAATTTGCAGTGCAGTTTCTCTCACCTTTTTGTTGAAAATCAAACTCCTAAACAGAACCCTGAAGTCTCGTATTGATCACAGGCTCCTGAAAATAAAATACAATTTAAAAAAAGATCAATTTAGTATTTTTTTTTCCTTGAATTTTCAGACAATCTTAAAACTTTTAAAACAGTGCTTGTGAATGTGTGCGTTGTGTCTCCATGGTTCCTGCTAAACATTCCACTATAGAGATACATGTAGAACACCCCCAGCGTGATGTCACTGCAAAGTACAGTGGTACCTCACCTTACAAAATTAATTCATTCCAGAAGTGGTTTCGTAACGTGAATTTTTCGTAAGTTGAGTAGCTATTTCAATGGAAAAAGCCTGATTCGTTCCAAGGCCCCGATCCAAGTTTTTTTTTATAGTGTAACTTTTTTTATAGTGTAACATTGTGTTCTGCGTAGAGACTGTAGACCCAGGACTAAACGTGGACTATACCAGGTCTAGACCAAGGTCTAAACCTGGACTAAACCTGGACTAAACCAGGACTAGACCAGGTGGATTAAAGCGCCGCGCGCGGGTCTATTTCCTGGTTTCGTTTCGAGTCACGGCTGAGGCGAGCAGCGAGTGGGACCGCACGCAGTCTGAGCGCATGAACGAGACCCGTGCTCAAACCGTGCCTCCTCTAGACCTCCTCTAGACCTCCTCTAGACCTCCTCTAGACCAGGTCTAGGCCAAATGACCAGGTCTAGACCACCGCGGCTCTTTCATGCGTTCGTTCATGCGCGCAGACTGCGTGCGGTCCCCCTCGCTGCTCGCCTCAGCCGTGACTCGAAAAGAAACCAGGAAATAGACCCGCGCGCGGCGCTTTAATCCACCTGGTTTAGTCCAGGTTTAGTCCAGGTTTAGTCCAGGTTTATTCCAGGTTTAGTCCTGGTCTAGTCCTGGTCTAGTCCTGGTCTAGTCCTGGTCTAGTCCTGGTTTAGTCCAGGTTTAGTCCAGGTTTAGTCCTGGTTTAGTCCAGGTCTAGACCTGCTGGCAGCCCCGCGCCGGGTCATGCTGCGCTATCACACGTGTCAGAGCGCAGTTTTCTCCCCCCTCCCCCTTCCCCTCACACTTCACTATTAATAATTTTGTTGAAAATCTATGAAAGTTTGAGCGTTTAAACAGAGACAAATGTGAGAAAAGTTTAAATTCAGTCTGAGAAAAGCGTATAATGTGTGTGGCTGAGCGCATTATTTGAATTTTTGAGATTTTGCGTTTCGTAACTTGAATTTTCTTTCGTATCTAGAGACCAAAATTTAACGTGAAGGCGTTTCGTAACTTGAAATTTTCGTTTGTTGGGTCTTTCGTAAGGTGAGGTACCACTGTACATGTAGAACACCCCCAGCGTGATGTCTATGGAGATGTTAAACACTTGTCTGTTGTTCCAGGTGAGTCTGCAGGTGAACAGTTGGCCCGTGCTCTCGGCCTTCGCGGGGGACCAGGACGTGACCCGAGAGGCTGCTGCAAACTCCGGCCTGGTCATCATGGAGACCGGGGACAGGGTCAACCTCAAACTGGAGCGAGGACACCTGCAGGGCGGATGGAAGTACTCCACCTTCTCCGGCTTCATGGTCTTTCCCCTGTAGAAGGACATGACCCATCGCTTACAATGATTAAATGGTTCAGTGTTTGCTTCATAACAGCTTTTACATCAAGGAACCACTAACCCAGGGGTGTCAAACTCATTCTGGTCCGGGGGCCGTATCTAATCCGCTCTGATCCCAAAGGGGCCGGATCAGAAAACTCATGGCAAATATACCCCAAAAATAGCAATAAGTCCAAATATTTGTGTAGAGAAACACAAATCTATGACAGACTGTTTCTTCAGTCCAGCAATAATTCGTTCTCAATTCTCCGTTCAAGTTATTGTATACACTGGTACCTCACCTTACGAAATTAATTTGTTCCAGAAGTGGTTTCGTAACGTGAATTTTTCGTAAGTTGAGTAGCTATTTCAATGGAAAAAGCCTGATCCGTTCCAAGGTTTTTTTTTATAGTGTAACTTTTTTTTTTATAGTGTAACTTTGTGTTCTGCGTCCTGATTGGCTAAGAGACTGTAAAGTGGAAAAAGTGGAATAAACCAGGTCTAGACCAGAATTAAACCAGGACTAAACCAGAACTGGACCAGGTCCAGTCCAGGTCTAAACCTGGACTGGACCTGGACTAAACCGGGACTAGACCAGGATTAAATCACCCCGTGTGGCTCTTCGCTGGTTTCGTGCGGCTTTTGCGTTCGTTTGTGCGTGTTCGGTTTGTGGCTCGGGCTGCGTGTTCACCGCGGTTCTATCTCGTGCTCGCGGTGCTCCTGTCTCTGCGCTCCTTGCGTGTTCGGCGCTAGAGCTAAGAGGCCGAGAAAGGTGCTCTTTGAGCGGGGATAACAGCGGGGCATCTGAGCGTGCATTATTCGAATTTTTGAGATTTCGCGTTTCATAACCTGAATTTTCTTTTGTATCTAGAGACCAAAATTTAACGTGAAGGCGTTTCGTAACTTGGATTTTTCGTATGTAGGGTCTTTCGTAAGGTGAGGTACCACTGTAGTTCGAAATGCCATGTCTCGTAGTGGCGTTTAAGATTATATTTCTTGAGCACCGCCACATGTTGCAAACACACCGAGTGTTTCCTATTCACCTCTATGAACAAATAGGAATTAGTCCATTTTTCTTGGAAAATCCTGCACTCGGCGTCCACTTTTCTCATTTTTTCACTTTTCTCATTTTGCTGATGAGGGGGTCACGTCAACAGTCAAAACGATGGTCCTTTAAGAGCGTTTGGAAAGAGGCGAGTCTTCATTTGTGCTCCTCTGGTGGGAGGGGCCACGCACAGAGGCGCTGGAGACGCTGCTATGTTAAACTGCGCAGAAAAGCGTCAGAAAATTACTAATATTTTAATAGAAAATTAAAATATAATTACAATATTTTAATAGAAAATCAGCCGAGGGCCAGATTAAAGGTCTCGGAGGGCCGGATCTGGCCCCCGGGCCGCATGTTTGACACCCCTGCACTAACCCATTTATTCACACACACATTCATACACCTGCGTACGCGGACACTGGGGGCGAGGGGGGTTAAGTGTCTTGCCCAAGGACACAACAGACCTGTGGGTCAGTGGACCTACCCGCTCTACCAACGAGAGCAGGATTCGAACCACCAACCTTCGGATCAGTGGACACTCCAACTGAACTACGGTCTATCTGCTGTCTAGGACCAGACATTTCCTGTGCAGTCGTGTATTTTCTCACATCACCTTTCGTCTTGTACTTGTAAAAATCTGAATGTTTGTCAGGTTTTTTGTTGTTGTTTTTGTTTTTTGACACAGTGACAATGGCCATTACTGTAAATTGCATTGATAGTTTGCAGTGTCATTAATCTGGGGGTGCAGCATGCATGTCTATGGAGGAATGATCAGTGGTTACCATAGTGACACAATGCACACAATAGCACACAGTCCAATACATTTTTCAGGTTTGATTTTCAATAAAAAAGTGAGAGTGACTAACTGAAAAACTATTAAAGGAAAAGTAACGTTTTTTACAATTTGAGCCTTATTTCGGTAATAAAACAAGTTTTACTCACCCATATCACTTTGGTGTCATATGGAGCATTTCCGGAGATGTTTTAGATTAGCGTTAGGCTAACGCCGTTAGCCTAGCGCGACTTATAGCCATAGCTCGGGGCATTCCCCGAGCATGTAATATGCCCCGTGCGGGCTCCAAATAACACAAAGTTTAGCACTTTTCAAATAATAGAAGCTCGATGTCTTAGTCTACGATTTCGTTTGAATCAAAAGTGGCCTGTAATCCGAGATTTATCCATAGTTTACAGCTTTGCGTTCCATGTTTGGGTCCCGGGAGCTGAGAGCACACTCCGCGCATGCGCACTGGCGTCCTCATCTACTCGAAACTATGGCTAAATCTCGGATTACAGGCCACTTTTGACCAAACGAAATCGTAGACTAAAGACATCGAGCTTCTATGATTTGAAAAGTGCTAAAGTTTGTGTTATTTGGAGCCCGCACGGGGCATATTACATGCTCGGGGAATGCCCCGAGCTATGGCTATAAGTCGCGCTAGACTAACGGCGTTAGCCTAACGCTAATCTAAAACATCTCCGGAAATGCTCCATATGACACCAAAGTGCTATGGGTGAGTAAAACAACTTGTTTTATTACCGAAATAAGGCTCAGATTGTAAAAAAAACGTTACTTTTCCTTTAATAATGCTGTGACTGTAATCTTATTTGAGAGGGACTTATTTAAGAGCACAAATCATTTCATTTGTTGTAATTCATTTCCTTGTGGTCGAATTGTGTTAAAACAAAGCTCAGATTAAAGTCTAACCCGAGCAACAGAGCGTCAGTTAGGGCAGTTCCTCCAGTTAGCTTCACACCCCCAGGGAATGTTGATGACATAAGCTGTAAAGTATCAATAGGCCTAGTTATGCTTGAACAAGAATTAAATAGATGAGAGAGGCTTTATTTTTACTGTAAACCTACTCAAACGTTCTCACAAGAGTCAATTTTGTTGGATCTTTAAAGGAAAAGTAACATTTTTTTTACAATCTGAGCCTTCTTTCGGCAATAAAACAAGTAGTTTTACTCATAGCTTTTTAGTTTTACCCATAGCAGTTTGGTGTCACTTGGAGCAGTATCGCAGAACTTATGTTGAGCCGTTCTGTTCTACTAATGATCCCGTATCCGTTAGCGTGAGTGCTCGGGGCATTACTTTGCGGTGTCCAAATAACACAAACTTTAGCACTTTTCAAATCACAGAAGATCGCTGTGTCAGGGTAGACTTTTAGTGGATTCCAAAACGGCCTGAAACCCGATATGCAGCTATAGTTTCATTTGATGACGTCATCAGAGAGGACAGTGCGCATGCGTGAACTCAGCTGTTTTGTAAACACCGCTAGTCTGAAAGAAGCTAACACTGCTCTGAACTTTACTTTTCTGTTGCGATATGGGTGAGTAAAACTACTTGTTTTATTCCCGAAAGAAGGCTCAGATTGTAAAAAAAACGTTACTTTTCCTTTAAATGGCAGTTTGTGGGGGGAAAAGTTGAAAATAACCCTAATTTCACAAGATAAATGTGTCGTCATATATTTTTATCAATCAAATAATAACTTGTGTAAATGTAACTGTAATAAAATGGTAAAACTTGAATGAACAACTCCAAATTTCCTTTTGAGTGTGGAACATGGGGGTGTAATTGTGAGGAGTGGACAGCAGAGGGCGCTGCAGGCCTCTAACATGTTTTTGCCAGACTTTTTAAGAATTGCACAGAATTTTGAGCTCAAATTCACTGTTGCACAAAAAGAAAGCAACATTTCCTCTATTACACATTGGTTGGCGAGTAAAGTATACATGTTAAATAAAGGCTTACTATGTAACTTTTTGGTTATGTTTCTATGGATATGTCATTGCTCTGCCTGGAACGTTCCACAGTATGACATTAAACAACTCTACTTGACATTTATTCAATTACAGGTGGTTTTTATAGCTCCAAAATACTCTTTTACTGTGAAACATTCCAGACAAAGTAATAACGTGGATGGAGCCTCTACCAGAAAAGTTACACAATACAGTGGTACCTCACCTTACGAAATTAATTCGTTCCAGAAGTGGTTTCGTAACGTGAAAAATTCGTAAGTTGAGTAGTTATTTCAATGGAAAAAGCCTGATTCGTTCCAAGGCCCCGATCCAAGTTTTTTTTTTTATAGTGTAACTTTTTTTAATAGTAAAACATTGTGTTCTGCGTCCTGATTGGTTTCTCAGACTGGATTTAAACTTTTCTCACATTTGTCTCTCGTTTAAACACTCAAACTTTCATAGATTTTCAACAAAATTATTAATAGTGAAGTGTGGGGGGGAGAAAACTGCGCATGACCCGGCGTGGGGCTGACAGCAGGTCTAGACCTGGACTAAACCAGGACTGGACCAGGACTAAACCAGGACTAAACCAGGACTAAACCTGGACTAAACCAGGACTAAACCTGGACTAAACCTGGACTAAACCAGGACTAGACCAGGTGGATTAAAGCGCCGCGCGCGGGTCTATTTCCTGGTTTCGTTTCGAGTCACGGCTGAGGGGAGCAGCGAGGGGGACCGCACGCAGTCTGAGCGCATGAACGCATGAACGAGACCCATGCAAGGGCTCCTCCTGGTTTAGTCCAGGTTTAGTCCTGGTTTAGTCCAGACCACCGCGGCTCCTCTAGGAGGAGGTCTAGAGGAGCCGCGGCTCTTGCATGGGTCTCGGTCATGCGTTCATGCGCTCAGACTGCGTGCAGTCCCCTCCTCGCTGCTCCCCTCAGCTGTGACTCGAAACGAAACCAGGAAATAGTCTAGTCCAGGTTTAGTCTTGGTTTAGTCCAGGTTTAGACCTTGGTCTAGACCTGCTGGCAGCCCCGCGCCGGGTCATGCTGCGCTATCACACGTGTCAGAGCGCAGTCTTCTCCCCCCTCCCCCTTCCCCCCACACTTCACTATTAATAATTTTGTTGAAAATCTATGAAAGTTTGAGTGTTTAAACGAGAGACAAATGTGAGAAAAGTTTAAATCCAGTCTGAGAAAAGCGTATAATGTGTGTGGCTGAGTGTGCATTATTTGAATTTTTGAGATTTTGCGTTTTGTAACTTGAATTTTCTTTTGTATCTAGAGACCAAAATTTACCGTGAAGGTTGCCTGGAAGAATCCATGACTCATCGCTGTACCAGCGAGTGAGTCTGGTAACGTTTGATCCACAGAATACGCTGCGGTTGCGCGTAGACAGACAGCTAAGTGAACCAATCAGAGATTGCGCCATCTTGATTCAAAACTGAGGCGGAACTTCCGCTGCCTAAGAGTGACGTTGCGGGCAAAGGCGGGTGCACTGACGTCACCATCTTTGAACGAATCAGAATCGCGGAGTCGGTTTGGAACCGGAGGAGCGAGGGTGGATGGAGGGTGTCCAAATGGTATCGCGGTGTATAGGAAATACAGAGAGATATCATTTGGCTGGCCAGGTAACCGTGAAGGCGTTTTGTAACTTGAAATTTTCATTTGTTGGGTCATTCGTAAGGTGAGATACCACTGTGCTCTTTTCCTATTTTTATATTATATTATAAAACATCCTGTTGGTGGATTTCAGATTTTACAACACAAATCTGCATTTTAATAATATTAATCTGAAACACACCAATTGCAATTTCACATTTTGTCATAATGTGGATTTCCAGTATTACCTTTCACAGTGATTGACTCATGTTTTTTTTTACTACTACAATTTGTCATCTGTGTTGGATTAGATAAGAAAAATTAAGGTCAGTGGGAGTTGTCACTATGACGATCGTGTCCAGACATGCCAGACATGTCCCAAATACAGTAACTACAGTTCATGATATATACAGTGTATTTGACCTGAATGTCTATGTCAACGTCCTGCAGAATGAACACAAACAGAGCGGGATAGACGTAACACAGCCGGGGGCGCCACGGAGCCTCGCTGTGGGCAGTTTGCATGTTTTGCCTGTGTCTGGGTGTTTCTCGTTCCTCCAATAACTGAAAACATGCACAAGAACTTTTTACCTGCTCATATAAAAACTATAACCAGACTCTCCACTTTTAAGAAACAGGCTAAGTCCTGGTTTATTCAGCAGCAGCAGTGAGATCATGTATGTTTGTGTGTGTTTGTGAGGGGAATGACAGTGCAAGTGTGTTTTATGTGCCTATGTTTAGTGTGATATTGTTGTTTTAGCTTATCTTATCATTATTTTAACTTATTGTTGTTTTAGATTATCCATCTCTTTTATTCTTCATTATCAATACATTTTAACTTTTTTACTTACTGAAATCTGTTTAAAAGCCCTCCTAGGGACCGGTGTTGCGAATTAGCCATTGGCTAAAACACTGTGGTACCTGCATCAGATGTTAATCTATGTTTGTTGTATTTGTCCCTATCAAATAAACAATAAAGTAAAGTAAAGTAAAGACCATATCACAAGTGATATATGGTCTGGGAGCCACCTTCGAAATATCTCGTAGTGGAGGTGTGGTTTACGATCTCCAACGGCCGTTTATTAGGCATTACAAATGTCTATCATTTGGCGTATACGTAGCCCAGAGCCAATCATGTCAGTTGTCAGTTCAAACTACAAGCTTCCGTTTGTCACGTAGTACGCGTCACCGTCTTTCCACCCCTCTCTCACCCGCTCTCTGATTGGCTCCCAGAATCGGGAGAGCTCACTTGCCATAGTTGCCAGGCTGTCTTTCAGATCGGAACGAACGAAAGCAGCCTGGGATTTCCCAGGGTAGGTTTAGTCCTGGTTTAGTCCTGGTTTAGTCCTGGACTCTCGAGCCATTGGCCTCCTGCTTTAGTCCTGTTTTAGTCCTCCCATAGGCCTGCTTTAGTACAGTTTGATCCTAGTTTAGTACGGGTTAGTCTTGGTTTAGTCCTGGCTCAGACCTGGTTCACTTCTGTTTAGCTGTGCATGTAACGGAGAGGATTTATTCTGCTCTTTTTTTGAAGTGTGTGTGTGTGTTGACTGTCTCTTATTCAGTAAAGCACTTTGAAATACCGGGCAAAATGTACTCTCCAAATCCAGATTTTCACTGGTCATGTTTCCAGATGTTGGAGTCAGAGTCACGCGAGCTGAGATCAGTTTTGAAGCCGGAGTTTGGGCTCACGAGCTTCTCCCAGTGAAAGCGCTGACTCTGCAGTTTCTCTCTGCACGTTTAAACAGCCAGAGTGCGATTTATTGATCTCATAAACATTTAGAGACTTCACTGTGAGCCTCTGGGGCCAAAGGGGCATGTACTTTACCATGAAATATCCGAAAGGTAAATTCACAAATATAGAACCTGATGAGTTGTGCTGTTAAACAAGTCCCTCACAAATAAAATTACAGTCACAAGCTCGCTAGCATTAACTGGCACTTTTTCAGTTAGTCACTTTCACCTAAAAAGCACCATGAACGCTCGTGTTGATCACAGAATCCTGAAAATGTGCAGTTTTAATCCATCTTGTATTTTATCTAGAGTTTTTCTTCAGGTTTCAAAGTACCTTAAAGGTCCCATGGCATGAAATTTTCACTTTCTGAGGTTTTTGAACGTTAATGTGAGCTCCCCTACCCTGTTTAGCCCCCCCCCCATGGTTAAAAGTTGCGAAATGTCTAAACTGAGCATTTGCGATCCTTTTCTGCGTTAGAAAAAATCAGAGCTCAAACGGGCGATTTTGAACAAGGAAACTTATTGACGTCAGCTCGAAAAAAGAAATGCAAATGCAGTTCCACCCCCGTCTGTCTGTACTCAGCGTCTCTGTAAATCACGCCCAGAGAGTTTGGACTGCGGAGGAGCTACGCAATGCAAAATGCGTTTTTTTATTTGCCTGGAGGAACTTGCGAGTGTTTCTAGGCTCGGAAGTCCTTTATCTGAGCCTGTGGATATCTGAAACAGCAGTGGTTTAATTTTATTTTCTGTGGAAATGTGTTTATTTTTCAATGGAATGCTTCTCATCTCTCCCTCCACGCAAAAACGCGGAAGTGGGTCAGAGCGCACAGGGCACAGCTGAAAAGGAAAGAGTGGAGAGCTTGGCCACGCCCCCACCCTCTACTATAGGCCATCTCTGTCCTCCTCATTTGCATTCAAGCAACAACGCCCATAATGGAGTGTTCCAGAGTGACATTTATGACTCTTTCTCATCTTATCTCTGTTTCTCATGCACTGAGTGTTGATTTTGAAGAAGGATTCATTTACAGTATTAGGGAACCATTAAGGAGCCATATAAAAGCATCAAGAAGTACCATGTCATGGGACCTTTAAAACTTTTTTGGCTGTTTGCTAATTTGTGCAATGTGTCACAACTGCTGAACTTTCCACCAATAAAGATACATGTTAAACACCCCCAACATGATGTCATTGCAAGGTATCAGTTGAATGTCCATCAATCCATTTTCTTCCGCTTATCCGGGGCCGGGTGGCAGGGGCAACAGTCTAAGCAGGGACTCCCAGACTTCCTTCACCCCAAGGCGTTCCCAGGCCAGCCTGTCCATCCTCCCCTCACTCGTCAACAAGACCCCGAGATACCTGAACTCCTCCACTTGAGGCAAGGACTCCCCACCCACCCGGAGAGGGCGAGACACCATTCAGTTGGATACAGTGGTGTGATTTGAAAGCAAGCTATAAAAAGCATTATTTTTCATAGATTCACACACAAAAAAAACTTTCCCAGAAGTTTTCCCAAATTTTTATTTCAATTTTCTTTTCCACATTTCTTTTCATACCATCATACAGTACATCCAGTCACAGTACAAGGATAATTTAAAGTTTAAAAAGTGCAATCCTACCCAGACATTACTCCAAAAATTCACCAGAAAATGTTCCGAAATGATTCTAAATCTTATGTGCAAAAACAAAACTCTGGTCTAAACATGAACTCGTATGTAAAGATCTTGCCTGAGCAGGTGATGTTAAAGTCATTGGAAAAGCTTTGGCCGATCCACGCAAGAACTTTAATTATGCTACAAATAAAAAATAAAACTAAATATAACAATAAGGTTTCTAAAAAAAAATTTTTTTATTTCTACATGATTTCCCCCCTTGGTTTAAGTCCCTGGTTTGAGTCCGTGTTTAGTCCTAGTTTAGATCTGGTTAAGACCTGGTTTAGATCTGGTTGAAGTCCATGTTTAGTCCTGGTTTAGCCCTCATATAGCCCTAGTTTAGTCCTAGTTTAATAATCCTGGTTTAGTCCTGCTTTAGTCCTGGTTTAGATCTGGTTTAAGTCCATGTTTAGTCCTTTGTTTAGCCCTCATATAGTCCTAGTTTAGTCTTAGTTTAATAATCCTGGTTTAGCCCTGGTTTAGTCCTGCTTTAGTCCTAGTTTAGATCTGGTTTAGTCCTGGTTTAGATCTGGTTGAAGTCCATGTTTAGTCCTGGTTTAGATCTGGTTGAAGTCCATGTTTAGTCCTGGTTTACATTTGGTTAAAACATTTTTTTATATATTGATTGTGTCTGGTTTTAGCACTGCTTTTGTTTTGTTTTTTTAAATCTTGACTAAGACCTGGTTTAGACCTGGTTTAGACCTGGTTTAGACCTGGTTTAGACCTGGTTTGGACTTGGTTTACGTGTTTAAATTCCTGAAACAAAAAGGGCATTTGTGTAAACTGGAACACAATCGACCACTAAACAAACCACATATGAGAAAAGATAGATCTGATCAATAAATAAAGTCCAGATTTAGTCCTGGTTTAGTTCTAGTTAAGCCCTGTTGTAGTCCTGCTTCAGTCCCTGGTCTAGCCATTTAGTCCAGATTTAGCCCTGTTTTAGTCCTGGTTTAGCCCAGATTTAGTCCTAAGTAGCCCCAGTTCTGATGTGGCAGTGTGAATAAAGCCTTGGATTAAACCAGGACAATGACAGAACCAAACTAAGTCTTCATCAGGACTAAACGGAGATCACACCAGGACTAAGGTCCATGGTCCATGTGCATCCTTGTTCTATTTACTGAGGCCATCTCTTTGTGATACAGTGAATACCAAGAATACTGGTCAAAATGTAAATAGATCTTGTTGTATTTTTGGTACAGTTTTATATCAACAGACCAAGATATGAGCGAATATTGGCTTAAGTTCAAGGTTCTGTTGTTTTTCTGAGAACTCAAAATCTGCGAGCTTGTTTAAAGGAAAAGTAACGTGTTTTTTACAATCTGAGCCTTCTTTCGGCAATAAAACAAGTAGTTTTACTCACCCATAGCACTTTGGTGTCACTTGGAGCAGTATCGCAGAACTTATGTTGAGCCGTTCTGTTCTACTAATGATCCCGTATCCGTTAGCGTGAGTGCTCGGGGCATTACTTTGCGGTGTCCAAATAACACAAACTTTAGCACTTTTCAAATCACAGAAGATCGCTGTGTCAGCGTAGACTTTTAGTGGATTCCAAAACGGCCTGAAACCCGATATGCAGCTATAGTTTCATTTGATGACGTCATCAGAGAGGACAGTGCGCATGCGTGAACTCAGCTGTTTTGTAAACACCGCTAGTCTGAAAGAAGCTAACACCGCTCTGAACTTTACTTTTCTGTTGCGATATCGGGTTTCAGGCCGTTTTGGAATCCACTAAAAGTCTACGCTGACACAGTGATCTTCTGTGATTTGAAAAGTGCTAAAGTTTGTGTTATTTGGACACCGCAAAGTAATGCCCCGAGCACTCACGCTAATGGATACGGGATCATTAGTAGAACAGAACGGCTACAACATAACTTCTACAAAACTGCTCCAATTGACACCAAACTGCTATGGGTGAGTAAAACTACTTGTTTTATTGCCGAAAGAAGGCTCAGATTGTAAAAAAACTTTACTTTTCCTTTAAGCTTTTGCACAATGTAAAACAAAAATATAAAAAAATTAACGAATATCAAGTATATCTTTTACAAACTTGTTTTTAAAAGAGGAAGTACCGGTAGTCTGGTCCTGATAATCCCTTTTTCAAAATACAAGAAATCCAGAAATATTTAACTACAAACAATCTGCATATTAAAGGTGCACTGTGTAACATTTCTGCTCGTTTCCATGGAGATTTTATTGTTTTGACCTGAAGGTTCCACAGTGTGGCGTAAAATGCATAAATCAGTCCAATGAGTCCAACATTTCTGGCAATAAAATCTAGTGATTGAATAAATATATAAGTTTAAAGCCATACCGTGGAATATTTCTGCATGGAGACAAGGAGGTGATGTATTCTCCACCAGAAAAGTTACACAGTGCCTCTTTAAATTGGCTGATCAGGCAACGGAACTCAACAGTTGACTTCGCTGTAACTAAATGAGAAACTTTGAGTATGCACAAGTCCTGTTGGAAAAAGTCCAAATCCCGGTCCTGAACCTGGATCTCCTCCGGACTCGGTTCAGTTGGTGACAGAAACGGTTGCCAAGCGATGCATCGTGGTACAGAAACCTCCCCTGAAAAAAGATTGAATTTAAAATGACGGCTTCTTTCAGACTTTTGTTCTGTTTAAAACTTTTAAACACCAAAATGCTACATCAAATATTTAGCACAATCTTAAAGGTCCCATGACATGGTACTTCTTGATGCTTTTATATGGCTCCTTAATGGTTCCCTAATACTGTAAATGAATCCTTCTTCAAAATCAACACTCAGTGCATGAGAAACAGAGATAAGATGAGAAAGAGTCATAAATATCTCTCTGGAACACTCCATTATGGGCGTTGTTGCTTGAATGCAAATGAGGAGGACAGAGATGGCCTATAGTAGAGGGTGGGGGCGTGGCCAAACTCTCAGCTCTCAGATGTGCGCTCTGACCCATTTCCGCGTTTTTGCGCAGAGGAAGAGATGAGAAGTGTTCCATTGAAAATAAAATTAAACCACTGCTGTTCAAAGGTCCAGAGGCTCAGATAAAGGACTTCCGAGCCTAGAAACACTCGGACGTGCCTCCAGGCAAATAAAAAAACGCATTTCGCATTGCCTAGCTCCTCCGCAGTCCAAACTCTCTGGGCGTGATTTACAGAGACGCTGAGTACAGACAGACGGGGGTGGAACTGCATTTTTCGATCTGACGTCAATAAGGTGCCTTGTTGAGAATCGCCCGTTTGAACTCTGATTTTTTCTAACGCAGAAAAGGATCACAAATGCTCAGTTTAGACATTTCGCAACTTTTAGCCATGGGGGGGGCCCTAAACAGGGTAGGGGAGCTCACATTAACGTTCAAAAAATTTCTTGCCATGGGACCTTTAAAATATAATGATGTTAATTTTGTTTTGGTGAAATGAGTCTAACCTGCCATATGCGCTTTAAAGAGGGAGTATTTTTTACTTCTCTGAGGTATTATCTGCTAACACATAATATCTAGATCACCATGTTACCTTTTATTGTTTTGAAAATGTGAAAACAGTGGATTATACAATGTTATAACGTGGCAGAAAGCTCCAAAAAATGTGCATAATAGCTCCTCTTTAAAGGTCCCATGGCATGAAATTTTCACTTTCTGAGGTTTTTGAACGTTAATGTGAGCTCCCCTACCCTGTTTAGCCCCCCCCCCCATGGTTAAAAGTTGCGAAATGTGTAAACTGAGCATTTGCGATCCTTTTCTGCGTTAGAAAAAAATCTGAGCTCAAACGGGCGATTTTGAACAAGGAAACTTATTGACGTCAGCTTGAAAAAAGAAATGCAAATGCAGTTCCACCCCCGTCTGTCTGTACTCAGCGTCTCTGTAAATCACGCCCAGAGAGTTTGGACTGCGGAGGAGCTACGCAATGCGAAATGCGTTTTTTTATTTGCCTGGAGGCACGTCCGAGTGTTTCTAGGCTCGGAAGTCCTTTATCTGAGCCTCTGGACCTTTGAACAGCAGTGGTTTAATTTTATTTTCTGTGGAAATGTGTTTATTTTTCAATGGGATGCTTCTCATCTCTCCCTCTGCGCAAAAACACGGAAGTGGGTCACAGCGCACAGCTGAAAAGGAAAGAGTGGAGAGCTTGGCCACGCCCCCACCCGCTACTATAGGCCATCTCTGTCCTCCTCATTTGCATTCAAGCAACAACGCCCATAATGGAGTGTTCCAGAGTGACATTTATGACTCTTTCTCATCTTATCTCTGTTTCTCATGAGTGTTGATTTTGAAGAAGGATTCATTTACAGTATTAGGGAACCATTAAAGGAAATGGTTCGTTTTTTACAATCTGAGGCAATAAAACAAGTAGTTTTACTCACCCATAGCACTTTGGTGTCAATTGGAGCAGTATCGCAGAAGTTATGTTGTAGCCGTTCTGTTCTACTAGTGATCCCGTATCCGTTAGCGTGAGTGCTCGGGGCACTGATTTGTGGTCTCCAAATAACACAAACTTGAGCACTTTTCAAATCACAGAAGATCGCTGTGTCAGTGTAGACTTTTAGTGGATTCCAAAATGGCCTGAAACCCGATATCGCAACAGAAAAGTAAAGTTCAGAGCGGTGTTAGCTTCTTTCGGACTAGCGGTGTTTACAAAACAGCTGAGTTCACGCATGCGCACTGTCCTCTCTGATGACGTCATCAAATTAAACTATAGCTGCATGTCGGGTTTCAGGCCGTTTTGGAATCTACTAAAAGTCTACGCTGACACAGCGATCTTCTGTGATTTGAAAAGTGCTAAAGTTTGTGTTATTTGGACACCGCAAATCAGTGCCCCGAGCACTCACGCTAACGGATACGGGATCATTAGTAGAACAGAACGGCTCAACATAAGTTCTGCGATACCACTCCAATTGACACCAAACTGCTATGGGTGAGTAAAACTACTTGTTTTATTGCCGAAAGAAGGCTCAGATTGTAAAAAAACGTTAATTTTCCTTTAAGGAGCCATATAAAAGCATCAAGAAGTACCATGTCATGGGATCTTTGAAGAAAAATCTGATGCCGTGGTGGTGTAAAGTACCTGCAGAGTCCAGTGGAGCACTCGTAGCTGTTCTGGCAGTACGCCCCGAAAGGTTTGGTGTTCAGAATCCTCCAGAGAGGGGTCATTCGAGCTGTTCTCCGCAGAGTCCGGACCTGGGACTGGACCTGGGTCTGAGCTGGGACCAAAGAGTCACCCACAGACACCACTGGACCAGCACTGACCTGAAGAACAGACATTTGTAAAAAGGTAAACGTCTTGTACTGGTGAATTTCAGATGACGTCACAGCTCTATGTTCTAGAAGAGTAATAATAGTATATACACAATGGTATTATGTAGTACTGAGAACTTCTGAACAAGGATAAGACTAAAGTGATTTTTCCTTTCCTCAAAACATATATTTTATTCAAATAAATTTATAATGAGATCCCCAGTAATGTTCTGGTTCAAGTCTTGGTTTAGTCCAGGTTCAGTCTGGTTTTAATCATCGTTTAGTCCTGTTTTGGTTCAGGTTTAGTCCAGGTTTAGTGTGGTTTTTGGAATAGTTTAGTCCAGATTCAGTTCGGTTTACGTTCAGATTGAGTTTAAGTCCCCTTTTTAGTCCTGTTTCTCACTATTAAATTGCTAAAACAAAAACAATAAGTTTGGAAAGTGCAGGTTAAACAAAACATTAGACATTAGTTCATCTTAAATAACATTTTTTTTTAAAAATCTTGGTCCTCACCTGTTGAATGAGCAGAGTCCAGACGAGGAGCAGAGCAGCAGCTTTCCCCAGGCTCCAAAACTTCTGATCCATTTTAGTTTCGCTCCAGAAAACTCCAAAACTGATTTGAATTGAGGACTTCTTCTTCTTTAAACTAGCCCAGATCTTGAACCAGTCTTGTGTTTTAGTCCAGATTCTCTTTGGGCTCTAGTCTTGGATAACAGCTCTGGATTATCCCTGAGGTCTGGACTGTGGTTTTGGCCTGGATCCTCTCTGGTCTCTGCTCTGGATCTTGGTCTCTGGTCTGGATCTTGGTCTTGGTCTCTGGTCTGGCCGAACAGACTGAGTGCTGTGGAGGAGGAGCAGGTCTTTTAAAGGAGTCACAGATGAAGAGGGGTGGAGAAGCGAGGGCTCACGTGACCTCATATTACAGTGTACACTGAGCTGGAGACAGGTCAGAGCTCTGTGGTGGAGTTTGTAGTGTCGCTGTGAGATTATAGATTTGTTGACCTGGTTTATGGTTCTGTAATTCCACACAAACTGCTCAGTCCAGCATCTTCTCTGTCAATATAAACAAACAAAAGTGAAATTATTGGTTCACAATAGCTACAGAAAGTGGTGCCATTATTTATTATAATGCAAATGTTTAAACTTTTATACACTGTATGTATTTTGACTGATTTCTGCATGTTTGAGTATTTCTGTGAGTCCCGCAAGCAGGCCTGGACTGGTAATCCGGCATACCGGGCATTTTCCCAGTGGGCCGACAGTCCTAGGGGCTGATGCCGTTCTTTTTTCTTTTTTTTTTTTCTTAGAGACAGGCCCACAATTTAGAACTGAACCAGGACTAAACCAGGACTAAACCAGGACTAAATCAGGACTAAATCAGGATGGAACCAGGACTAAACCAGGACTAAACTAGGACTAAATCAGGATTGAACCAGGACTAAACCAGGACTAAACTAGGACTAAACCAGGACTAAATCAGGACTAAACCAGGACTAAATCAGGATTGAACCAGGACTAAACCAGGACTAAACTAGGACTGAACCAGGATTGAACCAGGACTAAACCAGGACTAAACTAGGACTAAACCAGGACTAAACCAGGACTAAATCAGGATTGAACCAGGACTAAACCAGGACTAAACTAGGACTAAACCAGGACTAAACCAGGACTAAATCAGGATTGAACCAGGACTAAACCAGGACTAAACTAGGACTAAACCAGGACTAAATCAGGACTAAACCAGGACTAAATCAGGATTGAACCAGGACTAAACCAGGACTAAATCAGGACTAAACCAGGACTAAATCAGGATTGAACCAGGACTAAACCAGGACTAAACTAGGACTAAACCAGGACTAAACCAGGATTGAACCAGGACTAAACCAGGACTAAACTAGCACTAAACCAGGATTGAACCAGGACTAAACCAGGACTAAACTAGGACTAAACCAGGACTAAACCAGGACTAAATCAGGATTGAACCAGGACTAAACCAGGACTAAACTAGGACTAAACCAGGACTAATCAGGACTAAACCAGGACTAAATCAGGATTGAACCAGGACTAAACCAGGACTAAACCAGGACTAAATCAGGATTGAACCAGGACTAAACCAGGACTAAACTAGGACTAAACCAGGACTAAACCAGGATTGAACCAGGACTAAACCAGGACTAAACCAGGACTAAACTAGGACTAAACCAGGACTAAACCAGGATTGAACCAGGACTAAACCAGGACTAAACCAGGACTAAATCAGGTCTAAACCAGGACTAAACCAGGACTAAACTAGGACTAAACCAGGACTAAACTAGGACTAAATCAGGATTGAACCAGGACTAAACCAGGACTAAACCAGGCTTGAACCAGGACTAAACCAGGACTAAACTAGGACTAAACCAGGACTAAACCAGGACTAATCAGGTCTAAACCACTCAATCAGGTCTGAACCAGGACTAAACCAGGACTAAACCAGGATTGAACCAGGACTAAACCAGGACTAAACCAGGACTAAACTAGGACTAAACCAGGACTAAACCAGGACTAAACCAGGACTAAATCAGGATTGAACCAGGACTAAACCAGGACTAAACTAGGACTAAACCAGGACTAAACCAGGACTAAACCAGGATTAAACCAGGACTAAACCAGGACTAAACTAGGACTAAACCAGGACTAAACCAGGACTAATCAGGTCTAAACCACTCAATCAGGTCTGAACCAGGACTAAATCAGGATTTGAACCAGGACTAAACCAGGACTAATCAGGTCTAAACCAGGACTAAATCAGGATTGAGCCAGGACTAATCAGGTCTAAACCAGGACTAAATCAGGTCTGAACCAGGACTAAACCAGGACTAATCAGGTCTAAACCACTAAATCAGGACTAACCCAGGACTAAATCAGGGTTGAACCAGGACTAAACCAGGACTAAATCAGGATTTGAACCAGGACTAAACCAGGACTAATCAGGTCTAAACCAGGACTAAATCAGGATTGAACCAGGACTAAACCAGGACTAATCAGGTCTAAACCAGGACTAAATCAGGATTGAACCAGGACTAAATCAGGATTTGAACCAGGACTAAACCAGGACTAATTATGAGGGGCCGGTCTAAGCCAAAAATGCCAGGGCCGTTTTTTTGTCCCAGTACAGCCCTGCCCCCAAGTGTACAAGTGTAGGTCTGTTTACCCCTCTTGAGGTGTCAGATGATTTTGAGTGTGATCCATGGTCCTCCTACAGGGCTTCTCTGAGCTCCTGCAGCCTCTGTGACCACACGAGCCGCTGCACACTTGGCCTGTCTTTACCCATCAGCTCCTCAGCCCAACAGCATCTTTCACGGCGTGACAGGCCCCACAGACCTCATGACCACAGCTATGAGCAGTCACATCAACAATGGAGGAGGAGAACATGGTCCACTCCATGTCCCCAGCTCCCCTCTGGAGATGTGAGCTGAAGACCTGCTCCCAACGCTGCCAAAAGACCCTCAAGATACGCTGGGGTCTGCACGTAGCACTACAGCTCTGCTCCTCTCATCGTCAATGTTCATGCAACCAGAAGTCACCTGGTGCTGATCATCGGCCTCCAGACGTGTGTGTCCAGGTCCCACGTGCCCTGATGGACACCATCACCCAGGACCTGTCTCCCATAGGATCATTGAGGAGAGCAAACTCCTTCCCCACAGTGAGATAAAGGTGGAAGGGGGAGAGTTTATTCTTAAATACAATAAAATCCATAATATTACGTCTTTAAAGGAAAATTAACGTTTTTTTTTTACAATCTGAGCCTTCTTTCGGCAATAAAACAAGTAGTTTTACTCACCCATAGCAGTTTGGTGTCAATTGGAGCAGTATCGCAGAACTTATGTTGAGCCGTTCTGTTCTACTAATGATCCCGTATCCGTTAGCGTGAGTGCTCGGGGCATTACTTTGCGGTGTCCAAATAACACAAACTTTAGCACTTTTCAAATCACAGAAGATCGCTGTGTCAGGGTAGACTTTTAGTAGATTCCAAAACGGCCTGAAACCCGATATCGCAACAGAAAAGTAAAGTTCAGAGCGGTGTTAGCTTCTTTCGGACTAGCGGTGTTTACAAAACAGCTGAGTTCACGCATGCGCACTGTCCTCTCTGATGACGTCATCAAATGAAACTATAGCTGCATATCGGGTTTCAGGCCGTTTTGGAATCCACTAAAAGTCTACGCTGACACAGCGATCTTCTGACACATAACTTCTGCGATACTGCTCCAATTGACACCAAACTGCTATGGGTGAGTAAAACTACTTGTTTTATTGCCGAAAGAAGGCTCAGATTGTAAAAAAACGTTAATTTTCCTTTAAATCCTGGTTTGGTTCTTAAAGGAGTATTAACGTTTTTTTTACAATCTGAGCCTTATTTCGGTAATAAAACAAGTTGTTTTACTCACCCATAGCACTTTGGTGTCATATGGAGCACTTCCAGAGATGTTTTAGATTAGCGTTAGCCTAGCGCGACTTCTAGCCATAGCTCGGGGCATATAATATATTCCCCGAGCATGTAATATGCCCCGTGCGGGCTCCAAATAACACAAACTTTAGCACTTTTCAAATCATAGAAGCTCAATGTCTTAGTCTACGCTTTTGTTTGAGTCAAAAGTGGCCTGTAATCCGAGATTTAGCCATAATTTACAGCTTTGCGTTTCATGTTTGGGTCCCGGGAGCTGAGAGTGAAATAAACTGTGACTCCGCACATGCGCACTGTCCTCCTCATCTACTCGAAACTATGGATAAATCTCGGATTACAGGCCACTTTTGACTCAAACAAAAGTGTAGACTAAGACATTGAGCTTCTATGATTTGAAAAGTGCTAAAGTTTGTGTTATTTGGAGACCGTAAACATGTGCCCCGAGAACTCACGTTACAGATATCGCTCAATTAAAACATCTCTGGAAGTGCTCCATATGACACCAAAGTGCTATGGGTGAGTAAAACAACTTGTTTTATTACCGAAATAAGGCTCAGATTGTAAAAAAACGTTAATTCTCCTTTAAAATATAATTTGACCATGGTGATGGTTTAGTCCAGGTTTGGTCCTAGTTTAGTCTTGGTTTAATCCTGGTTTAGTAGTTTAGTCTAGTTCTGGTTTAGTTCTTGAAATCTAAATGACCGTGCTGATCCGGGACCACGCGTCTCCCTCCTGAGCTCATGTGTTTGTCTAAGTCCAAATAAAGCTGCAGTGAATGACATCGAGCAGATAAATACACGTGCCCTTTGACCCCAGGAACACAGGTGACCCCGTGTTTTACATAAAGAAGCTGCACGTGTGGGACCAATACACCGACCCGTCCACACAGTCTGTCAGTCAGGTCTGATTTAAAGAGATCACAAATAGTCTGACATATGCGCTTTATATCCTGCTTTAGTCCTGATTGAGCATTAAACTTTGTCCTAAACTTTGTAACAGTTTTAGGAGGATGTGAACCGCATTTTATCACTAGACTGCTTGATTTTATTGGACGACCGGTGCCAAATGCCCCTGTCCTGATCATGTGAACTGAGCTGCCTTCTCACAAAGTCCAGACGGGTCGCCGTATTCCGATGCTCCTGTGATTTCTATAGAAACGCCTGCTTGTTGAGATATTCCTATTCTGTGGTCATATGGGTTAGTGGGTCAAAGGACAGCTCAGACACTCCACATATGTTGACCATGTGCTGAAAATAGGAAAAGGAAAAGCTTTGAGGTCAGTAGCGGGGGGAGATCTGTGAGTTTTCAGGACTACAGCGTGACTCAGTGAGGATAATATAACAGTTTAAACCTGGTTCCTGTAAATATGAGTATAGGGTAAAACATGAGTCATATAGGCTGACAGGGGGAGGGGGTTTGATTGCATTGTCAGCGAAAAAACTTGAAAAAACGTTGGATAATAAACTACAAGCTATGATAAATGAAGGGCCTTGAAGTTATCTCATCAAAAACAGACCTGGAGTTGTGTTTTGTTTCATTCACACGTGTTAACAGCTCCTTTTTACCTACTGTTCAGAAGATATTGTCAATTCCAGGGTTGAAAACATCCAAATGATTCTAGTGAACGTGTGTGGAGTTTAAAAACCAGTGGAGAGACATGACATCACAAGGTGGAACAGACTATTTTGTGTTTGAGAGAAGAACTCAGCCTAAATATGCAGGATTTGTGTGTTGAAGATGTGTGAATGAAACAAAACACAACTCCAGGTGTGTTTTTGATGAGGAAACATTAGAACATAGATCAGAAAATATCCTAATCTGGGCCCTTTCAAAATAAGGCACCACCAGGGCCGGTCATCTTGGTTTAGTCCGGTCCCTGTGTCCTCTGCAGAAGTCAGACCTGATCCCAGTCCAGGTTCAGTCCAGATTCAGTCCTGGTCTGACCTCAGACTGTGTACCCTGCCAATACAGGGTCATATAGATCACTGGTCTGTACTAAAAAGAAAAACAGCAACAAAAAACTAAACATTGGATCACTGTGTTAAAAAGATAATTTTACCAGTAAGTGAATAATATTGAAAAAATGCCTCTAATACAGGGGGGGGGGGGCAATTATTTTTCCCCAGGGGCCAAATGAGAAGCAGAAAATATTGTGGAGGGCCAAAAGTTTGAAGTCGACTCTGCTTATTAATTTTATTTGTACGTTGAAATCAGAGTAAATGTCATTGTTTACAGAAGCTGTAAGTTCTGTGTTATTATTAAGTAATGAGAGAGTGAGGTTTTACAAAAACTGAATTTATTCAGTAAAATAATTCATAAATAATTCATAAATAGTAAATTTCTCCTGTGTGAGATCAATAAAGGCTTATCTTATCTTAATTCAAAACAACGGTAAACGTGAAACATTTGTAACTCTTTTTCAGCCACATTAATCAGAATCAGAATCAGAAAGATTTTTATTGCCATTGTCAAGTGAACAGAATTCACAAAACTCGTCTCGGTGATAAGGTGCAAACATAAAACACTAAATAATAATAGTAATAACTAGAGTATACACACTAAATAATAATAATAACTAAAATATAGCTATAATATAGTAAAAAATAATAAACAATCCAAATAACACAAAGGTCCAGATGAGCAGCATCAGAACAGTAGTGCAAACATGACTTAATTAAAGTGACTGGTGATATAAAGTGTCTTTGTGCAGAAGTTCTGAATTGTTCATGAGTCCGACAGCAGAGGGAAAGAAACTGTTCTTGTGACAGAAGGTTCTGGTCCTGATGGACCGTAGCCTCCTGCCAGAGGAGAAGTGGCTCAAATACAGTGGTACCTCACCTTACGAAAGACCCAACAAACGGAAATTTCAAGTTACGAAACGCCTTCACGTTAAATTTTGGTCTCTAGATACGAAAGAAAATTCAAGTTACGAAACGCGAAATCTCAAAAATTCAAATAATGCGCGCTCAGCCACACACATTATACGCTTTTCTCAGACTGGATTTAAACTTTTCTCACATTTGTCTCTGTTTAAACACTCAAACTTTCATAGATTTTCAACAAAATTATTAATAGTGAAGTGTGGGGGGAAGGGGGAGGGGGGAGAAAACTGCGCTCTGACACGTGTGATAGCGCAGCATGACCCGGCGCGGGGCTGCCAGCAGGTCTAGACCTGGACTAAACCTGGACTAAACCTGGACTAAACCTGGACTAAACCTGGACTAAACCAGGACTAAACCTGGACTAAACCAGGACTAAACCTGGACTGGACCAGGACTAAACCTGGACTAAACCAGGACTAAACCAGGACTAAACCAGGACTAAACCTGGACTAAACCAGGACTAGACCAGGTGGATTAAAGCGCCGCGTGCGGGTCTATTTCCTGGTTTCGTTTCGAGTCACGGCTGAGGCGAGCAGCGAGGGGGACCGCACGCAGTCTGAGCGCATGAACGAACGCATGCAAGAGCTGCGGTGGTCTAGACCTGGTCTAGACCAGGTCTGGACCAGGTCTAGAGGAGGTCTAGAGGAGGCACGGTTTGAGCACGGGTCTCGTTCATGCGCTCAGACTGCGTGCGGTCCCCCTCGCTGCTCGCCTCAGCCGTGACTCGAAACGAAACCAGGAAATAGACCCGCACGCGGCGCTTTAATCCACCTGGTCTAGTCCTGGTTTGGTCCAGGTTTAGTCCAGGTTTAGACCTTGGTCTAGACCTGGTATAGTCCACGTTTAGTCCTGGGTCTACAGTCTCTACGCAGAACACAATGTTACACTATAAAAAAAGTTACACTATAAAAAAAAACTTGGATCGGGGCCTTGGAACGAATCAGGCTTTTTCCATTGAAATAGCTACTCAACTTACGAAAAATTCACGTTAAGAAACCACTTCTGGAACGAATTAATTTCGTAAGGTGAGATACCACTGTAGTCACACACAGATAACCCCACAATGCTTTCTGAATTTAACTTTCTTAACTTTCTATTAAGACACCACAATGTCATTGTTTGCCAAATAATATAATACAAGAAATGTCACAACATTTATTGTCCAACTGCCAAACTGTGTAGAAAAAGTCAAAGTTAGCATGTTTTATTGTTTTTTTTTTCTTGATCAGTGAGAGAAATCTCGCCTCTGTTGAGCTTTAACAAGTGCATCAAAGTCAGGTTCATGTTTGAGGTGGAGATGTGAAGTCCCACAGATGATCATCAGTACAAATGCATCAGTACAAATGCATTATGTACAATTTTGAAAGTCGGTTTTATTTTCTTAATGCCAAGTAACCTTTTGTGGGCCGGTCAGAGTTGGCTCGCGGGCTGTATTTGGCCCCCGGGCCTTGAAATCCCCAGGTCTGGTCTAATATCTCTACCATGCGCTCCATTTGTAGAACAACATTAATCAGCAGGTTTTAGTTGTATAGGATCTGGCAACCCCAAAGTGAGGCGCTCCTTCTGCTCTCTGCTCAATTTTGACCTTACCGCAAATGTTTTTTTTGTGAATAAATCAGCAGTATTAACATCAGTAAAAGTAATATTTGATTTGTACTAAAAGATAAGGTCTGTGTATTAATCTGTGACCTGTCGGTGATCCTATGACATACACAGCACCTGACTCAGAAAACAGGTCTGGGTATAATATGGGATCTAGGCTTGGTTCAGCCCTTGTTTAGTCCTGATTCAGTCCTGGTTTAGTCCTGATCCAGAACTGGGTCAAAACATCAGGTTAAATAAATGTTAGATAAGTTTAGTTATGCAGTACAGCTTGAAATAACATAAGGATCCTGCTGCAGGCTCTGTGTGCGCCCTGAAGTGAAAATATTCCGAGCAAGACCAACGGGAATCCTGCACATGACACGGAGCTGCCAGGAAACGTGAATTAAACATGAGTGTATGAGCCTCACACACACACACACACACACACACACACACACACACACACACACGAGTCAGTGACGTGACGTAGGCATTTTTGTGTCCAGAAGCCACAGCTTTTCTAGTTATTAAAATATAGTTTACATGTTTTAATGTATTTGTTTTACATCACTTTAGTTGTACCAATACATATTTGGAAGAAGAAACCAAGTTTGAAAGAATATTATATGTATAAAGGTCCCATGGCATGAAATTTTCACTTTCTGAGGTTTTTGAACGTTAATGTGAGCTCCCCTACCCTGTTTAGCCCCCCCCCCCCCCCCCCATGGTTAAAAGTTGTGAAATGTCTAAATTGAGCATTTGCGATCCTTTTCTGCGTTAGAAAAAATCAGAGCTCAAATGGGCGATTTTGAACAAGGAAACTTATTGACGTCAGATCGAAAAAAGAAATGAAAATGCAGTTCCACCCCCGTCTGTCTGAACTCAGCGTCTGTGTAAATCACGCCCAGAGAGTTTGGACTGCGGAGGAGCTACGCAATGCGAAATGCGGTTTTTTTATTTGCCTGGAGGAACTTGCGAGTGTTTCTAGGCTCGGAAGTCCTTTATCTGAGCCTGTGGATATCTGAAACAGCAGTGGTTTAATTTTATTTTCTGTGGAAATGTGTTTATTTTTCAATGGAACGCTTCTCATCTCTCCCTCCGTGCAAAAACACGGAAGTGGGTCACAGAGCGGAGAGCTTGGCCACGCCTCCACCCCCTACTATAGGCCAGCTCTGTCCTCCTCATTTGCATTCAAGCAACAACGCCCATAATGGAGTGTTCCAGAGTGACATTTATGACTCTTTCTCATCTTATCTCTCTTTCTCATGCACTGAGTGTTGATTTTGAAGAAGGATTCATTTACAGTATTAGGGAACCATTAAGGAGCCATATAAAAGCATCAAGAAGTACCATGTCATGGGATCTTTAAGGTACAGACATGTTTTTACATAGGACTGGTCTGATACTGTTTTTTTTTTTTTGTTTCCTTTATTCTGTTTATGGTTTTGTTTTGTACTGTTTCTGTTTAAAGTTCTATTATATCATTATTTTGAACGTGGCAAAAGGAGAAATTCAATTTGTCAACAGGACAAAGTTTATAAGTAGCTTGGATGAGCTGCGAAACGTCTTCCACCAAATAAACTTTGTCCAGCTGACAAATTGAATTTCTCCTTTTGCCATGGACTCTACCTGGATGACTGAGGGATTCTTCGCATATTTTGAACGTGGTTTTAATAATTGCCGTCCATGTGCTTTTATCTTTAGTTGGGTTTAAGTTCCTGACATCCCTCTGGACCCTGCAGGACTCTGAAGCGAGTCTCATGGTGACGCCTTTGTCACCACAAGCACAAATGCCACAGTTCAGGACGTCATTTGGCGCAACGTTCAAAATGTGTTTAAAACCGTTATAATTTTGAACAATATTACATTTGAAATCAGTGCTTGGTGTGAGCAGACAACACTGATGTTTGTGTTTATCTGATGGATAAAGGATATACCAGTTTAGAATGAAAATGTATGAAAAATGTCATTCAGTAACACAAAATGTGTCTTTTGTAAATTGTTTTTTTAATAGTTATTTTATTATTATCACTTTATTTAGTGATGCTTATTTTAGTAATGCTTTTATTAAGTTTTATTGATTTTATGTGCAGCACTTTGGAAACTGTCTCTGTTTATAAAATGTGCTATAGAAATAAAGTTGGATTGGATCCTCCCCTCACTCGTGAGCAAGACCCCGAGATTCTTGAACTCCTCCACTTGAGACAAGGATTCTCTACCCACCCCCATCGAGAACCATGGCCTTTGATTTGGAGGAGCTGATCTTCATCCCAGCCGCTTCACACTCGGCTGCAAACCGCCCAATGCATGTTGGAGGTCCGGGTTTGATGAAGTCATCAGGACCACATCATCTGCAAACAGCAGAGATGACCCCCCCCCCCCCCCCCCCCCCTAGAAATTCTGTCCATATGATTTGTTTGTGTTATGAGAGTGTGGGGGGAGAGAAGGGGGGGCAATGGGAAGCATCATTTCAGAGCTAACAAGATCTAACAGCTGTGAATGAAGAGTTGGAGTAGATGTTTTCATTGAAGTTATATTAAATTGTTATCTCAATCGAGGCAGCACTGGCCAATTTGAAATAGTTTTGTGACTAGAGGGTTGGTGGTTCATTGGTGGCAGTGAATGAATGATAAAAAAAAAAGTAAATTTGAACCTACAATTGGGACATACAATGCAAAAAAAATGTAGCGTAGCTGCCATAACTGATCTTGGCTACCTTTTGTGTATGGGAGTATGGGGGTTCACAATTAAGGGAGGTGCTCTATAAAAGGAGCCATCCCCAGTCTTCTCAAAGGCAGTTTAAGACGAGATTAAAAACTCATCTCTTTTCCCTGGCTTTTAATACTAGTTAGTCAGTTTTTTATTATAGTCCTTACACTGTGTTATATATGTATATGTTCTTTTGTCTTTTATCCTTCATGTGAAGCACTTTGGTCAACTGACGTTTTTAAACTTGAACTTGAACTTGAACTTGAAAGGTGCTGTGTGTACAAGCTGTTTGTTGCTACCGTGTTTGTTTGTTTGTTTGTTTTACTTTTGCCTCTATTTTTTGTAATTCTTGCACTGTACTGTAAGTCTGCTCTGGACTATTTGTCACAACTCTACTCTTTTCCTTGTCAAAAGGCTGTTATCCAGGCCATTACAGTGCTTTTCTGTGCCATCCATCCTTTGGCCATACTTTTGCATTGAGTCGCTCTCATTTTCGCATCCAATCCAAACTTGGACAAAGCCACACCCAAAAGTGACAGAAATAAAATGTTAAGTACTGAAGTTATGAAGTATTAAAATAATGAAATGAAATGAAATGACTTTATTGATCTCACACAGGAGGAACTGTTCTCTGCATTTAACCCATCCTGTTATTAGGAGCAGTGGGCAGCGCCCGGGACCATCTCCATGATCTTGTTTAGGTTTGGTCAGGACCTAAGATGGAGGATTTTTACCTATGGAGCATGTTTGTGTTGATGGGGGAAACCGGAGTGCCTGGAGGAAACCCACTCAGACATGAGGAGAACATGCAAACTCCACACAGAAAGGAGTCACTAGTTTTTTCAATAGTGCCACCATTGACAGATAGTGACCACGGCAGACGAGGAACACCCCAAAGGTCTGCAGGTTTGGACATGCTCTTAAACATGATTAAATGACTGGAGAAAATGATCCAATAGCATATTTTTTTTATTGTGCTTAAAGCATACAAACGTGGACAAAATTGTTGGTACCTGTTGGTTAATGAAAGAGAAACTCGCAATGATCACAGAAATAACTTGAATCTTGACATGTTTGTCTATAATTTTCTTTCCAATCTCCTGAGACAACTCTTTCCTTTGCTTCCTCCGGTCCATGTTGAGTGTGGCACACACCATGTCACCAAACAGCACAGTGACTACCTGTAGCCCTATGTATAGGCTATCTTTCAGTAACTGAAGGGTACCAAGAATTTGTCCAGCTGCCTAAATGTCCAGGTTTGCCCAAGTCTGTTGTGTATCCTGTGTTCAGGAAGGGCCTGGTTGTTTAGGGCTTGGTTGTCTAAGGTCTGGACAGGAAAAGTCATTATAGGATCCTGATTCTGAGTTGCCAAATAATGCAGAGCCTGGATGCTGTGGACCCGGTTGTTGTAGCTTGTTGGATGTACTGGACCACATCACAGGCTGTTGAGAGGTGGACGCTACAGGAACAGCAAACTGCTCAAGGTTTGTGGGGACTGGAAGCCCATAATTTTTTTCTGTTATTGGCCTTTTTGCCCTGAAAAGACAAAGGTTTTAGTATTAATATTTGCAGCATTCAATGTCCATTCACTGTGAATACACAGATATGACTACTGTATTGTTGACATAATAGTGAATGTATTTTAGGCACTGAAATTACTGGAATTTCCCCACTGTGGGACTAATAAAGGCATATCTTATCTTATCTTAAATGACCTATGTGTGTGTACAATACATCTTTTTGATTATGTGTGTTGTGTGATGCACTTACATAGTTGTCCCTGGTGGTCCATCTTGGGTACTTGGCCTCGTGAGCCCTTTTCATGCTGTGAGCCTGCTCATAGTACGGAGCCTGCTCCTGTTCAGACAGCCTCTTCCACTGCAGAGGAACAAGACACATGTTAAACAGGGATTCCACCTTCAGCTCTAACATCTGCTTCAAATGACCAGATACACGTTTGTGAAGTGTAATGATCAGATACATCATCAGTCCATGACTGAACCCAAGCCCTTGTGTGTTTTAATGAATAGTGTGTGATTGCAAATTTTGTGGAGTGGTCCCAGGCAAACCATCTGCTCCTGAACGTGGACAAGACCAAGGAACTGGTGATTGACTTCAGGAGGATGAGGTCACCTGTGGAGCCTATTAACATCCAGGGTCATGAGGTGAGATCGTGGACTGCTACAAGTACCTGGGCGTTCATGTGAACAACAGGCTGGACTGGAGGGACAACTGTAATACTGTGTACAAGAAGGGCATGAGCAGACTCTACCTCCTGAGGAAGCTCAGGTCTTTCAATGTGTGCAGTAAGTTACTGGAGATCTTCTACGAGTCTGTGGAGACCAGCGCCCTGGACTCTGCTGTGGTCTGCTGGGGGAGCAGCATCAGTAAAAGAGACATCGGACAGATTGACAAATTGATCCGCAAAGCTGGTCACGTGATCGGCTGTGAGCTGGAGACATTTGTCACAGTGAGGGACAGGAGGACACTGGACAAACTGCTCTCCATCATGGACACTCCTGCTCAGCCACTGCACCAGACCATAGAGGGACAGAGGAGCTCATTCTCCAACAGGCTCCTACAGCTCCACTCAAACAGTGAGAGATACAGGACGACATTCATACCATACTCCATACAACTGCACAACAACTCACCTTATGTAACAGATAATACTCCCTACAACTGTACAACAACTCACCTTATGTCACAGATAATACTCCCTACAACTGTACACAGCTGGTACTGAACATCATATTTGATACTGTATTTTGTATTTGACTACTACTTTTCCATTTAAATCCGATTGTACATATATATTTATTATCATTATTTTATGTATATAATTGTGTCTCATCTGACACGGGTCTATTGATCTTTGGATGTTATTCCATCTATTTTTCTTCTTGTTCTTTTACCCTCTGTTTTATATTGTATATTATATTTGATGAGTGAGCTACTGTACCCAAAACAATTTCCCTTGTGGATCAATAAAGTTTGTCTAAGTCTAAGTCTAAGTTCCACTCACCCTCTTTCCTAGCACTGCATTTACTTTGACACTGTCAGTGATTTTGAGCTCCTGCACCACCTTGGACCTCTGCTCAGCCCTAAACAACATGAAGGCATTTGGAGGCTTCTTTATGTAGTGCCTGTCCTCTGCGTCATCCTGGTTCCAGGCATGGTTGCCGTAGGTCTGGTTGCCGTAGACCTGGTTGCCGTAGGTCTGGTTGCCGGACCACATCACAGGCTGTTGAGAGGTGGACGCTACAGGAACAGCAAACTGCTCAAGGTTTGTGGGGACTGAAAGGCTGTTTTTTCTTTTATTGGCCTTTTTGCCCTGAAAACACAAAGGTTTTAATATTAATATTTGCATGTCCATGACTATTGTTGACATGGTGGAGACATAATAGTGAATGTATTTTAGGCACTGAAATGACCTATGTGTGTGTATAATACATCTTTTTGATTATGTGTGTTGTGTGATGCACTTACATAGTTGTCCCTGGTGGTCCATCTTGGGTACTTGGCCTCGTGAGCCATTTTCATGCTGTGAGCCTGCTCATAGTACGGAGCCTGCTCCTGTTCAGACAGCCTCTTCCACTGCAGAGGAACAAGACACATGTTAAACAGGGATTCTTCAGCTCTAACATCTGCTTCAAATGACCAGATACACGTTTGTGAAGCGTAATGATCAGATACATCATCAGTCCATAGCCGTTTCCCAATTCCCAGAGTGCACGGTTCGCAGCGTGGTTTGAAGGGCATGTGCGTCACATCCGGCGCAACGACTGCTGTCCCATTTCGTTTTTGTCCCATGCACAGTTAACATGCGGTCTGAAGACCGCAGTCGTTTCCATGGAAATCGGGGCATGGACCAAGCGTGTGAAAATGCACGCTTCGCGCAGTCATATATCCCAGCATGCACCGCGCGCTACTTCTTCTACGGGAGAAAATGGAGTCGGCGGCTGCTTCCCTTATGTGCGAGAACTGTTGCATTTCGCAGACGGCCATGTGGTCCGCGGACTGCAAGTATGCATAGTCTTGACTGCAGTCTGAGCCCCCTTCCAAACCACGCTCCGAACCGTGCACTCTCTGAATTGGGGCATGGCTCATGACTGAACCTGAGCCCTTGTGTGTTTTAATGAATAGTGTGTTCCACTCACCCTCTTTCCTAGCACTGCATTTACTTTGACACTGTCAGTGATTTTGAGCTCCTGCACCACCTTGGGCCTCTGCTCAGCCCTAAACAACATGAAGGCATTTGGAGGCTTCTTTATGTAGTGCCTGTCCTCTGCGTCATCCTGGTTCCAGGCACGGTTGCCATAGGCCTGGTTGCCGTAGGGCTGGTTGCCGTAGGGCTGGTTGTCGTAGGCCTGGTTGCCGTAGGGCTGGGGGCCGTAGGCCTGGTTATTGTAAGCCTGGTTGCTGTAGGCCTGGTTGCCAAAGACCTGGTTGCCGTAGGCCTGGTTGTTGTAGGCCTGGTTGATGTAGTCCCTGTCCTCTGTGTCAAACATTCTGTTACAAGGATATACAAGACAATTATTACTATGGAAATATTAGCCGGGGTCTTCCATTAAAATACGGTTTTACAGATATAGTTAAACATGCAGAAATTTGATATCAAAGTGTTTTTGCCCTGTTCTTTACCTTGATGCAGCAGCAGTATCAGAGGCAAGTACTGCACAGCTGTACTTCTTTGGACTGGAGCTTGGGGCACTTGGGTCTGCTTCAGTGGGCTCAGAAGCATGTCCAGTCATTCCTGAAATGTCCAGAAAGACTGGTGATTGGATGTCCTCTGATTCACAGGTGTCCGATAAGTGCAAGGAATCCATCTCCCTCTGGGACAGAATGGCGCTGGGTAACAGGGGTGATGGGAGTGATGGAAGCGCCTGCTCTTCCTCCCAACCAGTCAAGAAAACATCTGGGATGACAAACCAGTTCCCTGATGCCATAGTTAAGGTCTATGTAGAACTGTAAAGACAAAGCAAAAAATTTTTTTTATCAAGTTATGGGAAAATTTTGCAAACTAAAAATTCTGTAAACTAGAAAAAACTACAAACTAAACTTAATCCCAGACATTTTTAGACCACTTCATGAACAGCTCAGATCAAAAGATCAAAGCCGACTTTGATCTTTTGATCTGAGAAACTGATGACTCCCGATTTCCCCAAGCTTCAAACTACTGTCCTACATTATTAGTTTTGCATGACCTGATCAATACTTATGCATCAAAATGTGTTAAAGGAGAATTAACGTTTTTTTTTACAATCTGAGCCTTATTTCAGTAAAAAAACAAGTTGTTTTACTCACCTATAGCACTTTGGTGTCACTAGGGTTGCCAACTCCGTGAAAAATAAATAAGGGACACCTCGTCGGCAGGACCGGCCGGCCCGGTTGTCTTCACCCTTCGTGGTGTAGTGAATCTTTTAAGCCCTTTTTTGTATGTGTGAAGCGGTTTTTAACTATTTGACTCAAACCGGAATTGACTTAGATGCATATTTGAGTGATATGAACACATGGAAAATAAATAATGATCAGCAATTTATTTTTAATACAAAATAACAAAATGAACAGAATAAAAGAAATATCTGTCCTGCTTAACTTAAAACTGTATAAATTAATATAAACAGGGATGAAGTGACCAGTAATGGAAAAAGCTGAAAGTCACTGAAAAGCTCGGGGGGTCTCTAGATGCTCTGAGATGCTCTGGGGTCATTCCAGCCAATAAAAACTAAGATGTCAACCACCCATTTTGGGGGGAAAAAATCCCTTTGTGACTTGCACTGGATGGAATCAGCTCGGGATGTGTAGTCCGGACAGTCGCTGTTGACAGCCAGACTCAAGCACATTTCTAAATGATCATCAGTCATGGTGGAACAGTACTTAATGATCTTCATGTGGGAAAAGGCTGACTCACATAAATCTATTTCCATTTTATCTGATAAATGTTCGTTTTAATCTTAAAATAAGCCAAGCAAACTGTACTGCACTTAAACACCCTGTGCCCCGTTTTTGGACCCTCACCCTTTTTTTTTTAACCTGTTTTTTCACCTTCCTACCTGGAGTCACATTCTCTTACTGGTTTTGCAGTGGTATTTACCTCTGCACATTTACCAAATGCATGTGACAAACAGATGCATTTGTGCACTTTTATTAAGCAAAATTCAACCACATGTCACAGTAGGCCTGCACTGTGCTGTACACCTGCTCTGTGCTGTAGACCTGCTCTGTGCTGTAGACCTGCTCTCCGCGGACTCTGTAACATAAATTTAGATTAGTTTTTGCTTTGCATTTCGTCTTGCTCTTCTAATCAAACGCATTGAGGAGGAGCCTGTGTGCGCTATACGCGGGGAAGAGTGACGTGAAAAGGAGGACGTGAGCGCTGGCGCTTATTGCTAACGGCAGCGGCTGTAATGAAATATGATCGCACTCATCTCGAGACCAAGACCGGTGTCGTAGTATTCGACAACTGGTACATCAACGTATTGGGCCCCTGTTTTAGACACTATTTTTGATTCACACGGTAATACGGGACAAAGTGCGTCCCTTTTCAGCTCAATACGAGACGCGTAATTTTGTTTCTGAATACGGGACGATTCTGTTTTTCAAGGGACGGTTGGCAACCCTATATATGGAGCACTTCCAGAGATGTTTTAGATTAGCGATAGCCGTAGCACTAATATATGCCCCGAGTGGTCTCCAAATAACACAAACTTTAGCACTTTTCAAATCATAGAAGCTCAATGTCTTAGTCTGCACTTTCGTTTGAGTCAAAAGTGGCCTGTAATCCGAGATTTAGCCATAGTTTCGAGTAGATGAGGAGGACAGTGCGCATGTGCAGAGTCACAGATTATTTCACTCTCAGCTCCCGGGACCCAAACATGAAACGCAAAGCTGTAAACTATGGATAAATCTCGGATTACAGGCCACTTTTGACTCAAACGAAAGCGTAGACTAAGACATCGGGCTTCTATGATTTGAAAAGTGCTAAAGTTTGTGTTATTTGGAGACGGCTCAGGGCATATATTAGCGCTACGGCTATCGCTAATCTAAAACATCTCTGGAAGTGCTCCATATGACACCAAAGTGCTATGGGTGAGTAAAACAACTTGTTTTATTACCGAAATAAGGCTCAGATTGTAAAAAAACGTTAATTCTCCTTTAAGATATGCTATAATATCATAATTATTCTGTTCATAGCTGTAAATTAAACTGAAAATTAAGCGTACTACCAGAAACAGCTAAATAGGACCAAAACTCAACTATGAAGAAACACAAATTTTTGTGCGATTTCAAAAGACTAAGTTTAAACCAGTGCTTCAAACGATCACTCACCTGTTTGACCCAGAAATATCAGTAGATTTAAAACTTTGGAGGCTTTGAATTGAGGAGAGATCCTGCCACGTGGCTGACCAGACCAGAAGATCTCTGGAACCATCAGACCAGAAACTACAAGCAAACATTCTACAATTTGCATATTAGAATGGAATGCCCAATTTAAATATAAACAATAAGCACATTACATTTTCTGTTGTTTTTGTTCAAATGATGATAAGTAAACAGTGAACAGAAGAGGTGATAAAGGGCAGAGTTTGGGAAGTCTGACTTATTGATGGCCAATGTTGCAAGTTTTGGCACCAGGATAAATTACAGGTCAAATCTGTAGAGAGGCGGCTCCGTCATCATGACTTTAGAGTTTTGGTTGGTTTGACACCTCAGTGCTGCTCTGGGATTGGTTGCCCACTGCTGGAGGCATTTGAATCTTACAGCAGGAGTCTCTCAAGATGGATTCTTGTGAGTTTGTGATCTCACAAACATCAAGAAAATCCATCTTTCTGAGCAAGGCTGAGCAATGACATCCCCATGGAGACCCAGACTCTCCAGCAAAAAGGTTCCATAGTGAAGTGTTTTTGTCTGTAAAGTGGCCTTGTCTATGGCTCCTCTGACAGATGAAGGACAGACAGATGAAGGACACACAGATGAAGGACAGACAGGAGAAGGACACACAGATGAAGGACACACAGATGAAGGACACACAGATGAAGGACAGACAGGTGAAGGACAGACAGGTGAAGGACACACAGGTGAAGGACACACAGGTGAAGGACACACAGGTGAAGGACACATAGGTGAAGGACACACAGATGAAGGACACACAGGTGAAGGACACACAGATGAAGGACAGACAGGTGAAGGACAGACAGGTGAAGGACACACAGGTGAAGGACACACAGGTGAAGGACAGACAGGTGAAGGACACACAGGTGAAGGACACACAGGTGAAGGACAGACAGGTGAAGGACACACAGGTGAAGGACACACAGGTGAAGGACAGACAGATGAAGGACACACAGGTGAAGGACAGACAGGTGAAGGACACACAGGTGAAGGACAGACAGGTGAAGGACACAGAGGTGAAGGACACACAGGTGAAGGACACACAGGTGAAGGACACACAGATGAAGGACACACAGGTGAAGGACAGACAGATGAAGGACACACAGGTGAAGGACAGACAGATGAAGGACACACAGGTGAAGGACAGACAGATGAAGGACACACAGGTGAAGGACAGACAGGTGAAGGACAGACAGGTGAAGGACACAGGTGAAGGAAACACAGGTGAAGGACACACAGGTGAAGGACACAGGAGAAGGACAGACAGATGAAGGGCAGACAGGTGAAGGACAGACAGGTGAAGGACAGACAGGTGAAGGACACAGAGGTGAAGGACAGACAGGTGAAGGACAGACAGGTGAAGGACACAGAGGTGAAGGACAGACAGATGAAGGACAGACAGATGAAGGACAGACAGGTGAAGGACAGACAGGTGAAGGACACACAGGTGAAGGACAGACAGGTGAAGGACAGACAGGTGAAGGACAGACAGGTGAAGGACACACAGGTGAAGGACAGACAGGTGAAGGACACACAGGTGAAGGACAGACAGGTGAAGGACAGACAGGTGAAGGACACACAGGTGAAGGACAGACAGATGAAGGACAGACAGGTGAAGGACACACAGGTGAAGGACACACAGGTGAAGGACACACAGGAGAAGGACAGACAGGTGAAGGACACACAGGTGAAGGACAGACAGGTGAAGGACACACAGATGAAGGACACACAGGTGAAGGACACACAGGCGAAGGACAGACAGGTGCACACAGACAGGTGCACACAGACAGACAGACAGGTGCAGACAGACAGGTGCAGACAGACAGGTGCACACAGACAGGTGCACACAGACAGATGCACACAGACAGGTGCAGACAGACATGTGCACACAGACAGGTGCACACAGACAGGTGAAGGACAGACAAGTGCAGACAGACAGGTGCACACAGACAGACAGGTGCAGACAGACAGGTGCAGACAGACAGGTGCACACAGACGGGTGCAGACAGACAGGTGAACAGAGACAGGTGCACACAGACAGGTGAAGGACAGACAGGTGCAGACAGACAGGTGCAGACAGACAGGTGCACACAGACAGACAGACAGGTGCAGACAGACAGGTGCACACAGACAGGTGCACACAGACAGATGCACACAGACAGGTGCAGACAGACATGTGCACACAGACAGGTGCACACAGACAGGTGAAGGACAGACAAGTGCAGACAGACAGGTGCACACAGACAGACAGGTGCAGACAGACAGGTGCAGACAGACAGGTGCACACAGACGGGTGCAGACAGACAGGTGAACAGAGACAGGTGCACACAGACAGGTGAAGGACAGACAGGTGCAGACAGACAGGTGCAGACAGACAGGTGCACACAGACAGACAGACAGGTGCAGACAGACAGGTGCACACAGACAGGTGCACACAGACAGATGCACACAGACAGGTGCAGACAGACATGTGCACACAGACAGGTGCACACAGACAGGTGAAGGACAGACAAGTGCAGACAGACAGGTGCACACAGACAGACAGGTGCAGACAGACAGGTGCAGACAGACAGGTGCAGACAGACGGGTGCAGACAGACAGGTGCAGACAGACAGGTGCAGGTGTCCTGTCCCTGCAGCAGAGTCCACACAGACAGGTGCACACAGACAGGTGCACACAGACAGGTGCGGGTGTCCTGTCCCTGCAGCAGGGTCCACACAGACAGGTGCACACAGACAGGTGCACACAGACAGGTGCAGGTGTCCTGTCCCTGCAGCAGAGTCCACACAGACAGGTGCACACAGACAGGTGCACACAGACAGGTGCAGGTGTCCTGTCCCTGCAGCAGGGTCCACACAGACAGGTGCACACAGACAGGTGCACACAGACAGGTGCAGGTGTCCTGTCCCTGCAGCAGGGTCCACACAGGTTGAACTCTGGTTGGATTTTGCTCTCTGCTGTTGACTCAGCGCTGGTTTTATCACCGAACATTCTGTTTGTTTGTGGAGTTTAACACGTTGCGTTAGATGACCTCAAATCAATCCGCTCGTGTTTTTACTTGTCTTTTTATTGGAAAAAATGAAATGTTCTTGACCTCCAACTTTGGCTCGAGAGTGTAAGAGATGAAATCATAAACAGACCACAAGAATCTGATCTGTGGTAAATATTTATACATCATCATTCTACATCAGTTAAAGCTGCACTGTGTAACTTTTTTGTTGGGGGCATGTCGCCTGCTTGTTTCTATGGATATGTCATTGCTCTGCCTGGAATGTTCCACAGTATGACATTAAACACCTTACATTTATTTAATTACAAGTGGTTTTATTCCTTAAAAATACCTGGAAAAACAGGGTGAGCAGGGACAGACCACAGTAGTGTGATTTAAAGGTGCATTGTGTAACTTTATAGTGAGGGTCCGCTACCTTGAGATGTTATCTTTTGGCCTAAAATGTCCCTCAATACGGCATTAAACGTATCCACCTTGAATTTGATCAACTGAGTATTGATTGTGGAGAATGATGCCTTGAAACACACACATTCTTACTGTGAGCTGCAGTTTCACAGATCTGACCTGTAACTTTGCCTAGTGGTGTCACCTATTTGTTTCCATAGAGATAGGTTTAATGTCATGTTGTGGAATATTCCAGTATAGGAAAAGTTACACAGTGTAACTTTAAAGTACAGAATTTGGTTTGTGTTAAATATTTAGCGTGGTTTTACATCACTTAAAGGAAAAGTAACGTTTTTTACAATTTGAGCCTTATTTCGGTAATAAAACAAGTTGTTTTACTCACCCATAGCACTTTGGTGTCATATGGAGCAGTTCCGGAGATGTTTTAGATTAGCGCTAGGCTAACGCCGTTAGCCTAGCGCGACTTATAGCCATAGCTCGGGGCATTCCCCGAGCATGTGATATGCCCCGTGCGGGCTCCAAATAACACAAACTTTAGCACTTTTCAAATCATAGAAGCTCGATGTCTTAGTCTACAATTTCGTTTGAATCAAAAGTGGCCTGTAATCCGAGATTTATCCATAGTTTACAGCTTTGCGTTCCATGTTTGGGTCCCGGGAGCTGAGAGCACAGTTCACACATGCTGGCGTCCTCATCTACTCGAAACTATGGCTAAATCTCGGATTACAGGCCACTTTTGACCAAAGAAATCGTAGACTAAAGACATCGAGCTTCTATGATTTGAAAAGTGCTAAAGTTTGTGTTATTTGGAGCCTGCACGGGGCATATTACATGCTCGGGGAATGCCCCGAGCTATGGCTATAAGTCGCGCTAGGCTAACGGCGTTAGCCTAACGCTAATCTAAAACATCTCCGGAAATGCTCCATATGACACCAAAGTGATATGGGTGAGTAAAACAACTTGTTTTATTACCGAAATAAGGCTCAAATTGTAAAAAACGTTACTTTTCCTTTAAGAGGAAGTTTGTGGAAAAATACTGGGGTCATTCCAGAATTGGAGGACATTTTACGTCCCACCCATCAAATATTAAATAATCCACATACAAAATACTAAAACATACAGTTTCTGAGTGAATTTACTTGTCCTGAGACCAAATCTAAAAAACTAAGAGAAAAGAATGCTTGAAAATAGTTTTTAAAATACCAAATAAGTCTGGAGTTCCCCCAAAATGCCATTTTCCTCTTGTCCCACCCCTCTAATGACCAAACTGAATCTCAAATAAAACAGTTAAAATTGAATTGAAATGTCTTGTTTTTTCTATAATTTGTTTCATTTCCATCTCTTGTAACTGTGGAACATTTGTTTTAATAGACATAATATTTCAAATAATAATTATTATTCATGGAACATGTGTCCCACAACCTGCACCAACCCTGTTACCAGAACATTTTTAGTCTGGTAGAAGAAGAAGAAAGCAGAACCACATGATCAATCAATCAATCAATCAATCAACAGTGAACCACATGATCCCTGGACTTGACGTCATCAAACAGTTTTCCAAAAGAATGGGCAGAGCAAAGGTTTATCTTCTTTTCTATTTTTCATATTTTTATAACATCGTTAGTCTTGATTGAATGTCTCACTCTGCCTCATGCAACCCTGTTATGCAAATGAGCAGAATAAGACAATTATTATTTTTCCTTTACGTATTTGCATAAATAAGTTTTTCCTCTTGATTAGTAATAACAGCTAAACAGCTTCTCCTCCTGAGATAAAGCGAACATTAGCTCGATTTTGCAACCCTGTTACCTGCAACCCTGTTACTGCGATTAGAGGAAATCAATAAATAAACCAAATAAATCATGTAATACAAATTTTACCATTGACCGTCAGCTGAGCTAATCAAGCATTTAATAGTTTATTACTGATTATTGATGAATACGTAGCAGAAAATCAGAAAAGTGAAGGTTTATTTTTCAAGAATTTTAAAGCCAAAATGTCCTCCAATTCTGGAATGACCCACTGAGAAGAAAAGTACAAAAATTCTGAGGTTTTGCTCTGTCATCAACAGAGAAAACTCCATCCAAAAGACAATTTACATTTTCCTGACAATTTAACCCCTCATTTAAAAAATAGTCTAATCATAACTATTGTGTAATTTAGACGTTTTCTTTATAGTCCTTATATATACTTCTTTGTCCAACCAGGAAGTAAAAATGAGCTGAGATTATTTTGTGAACTCTTAATGATATCGAGTATGTTTTAGTGCAATGAGCATATGCACTTTAAAAAGACTATTTGAAAAGACAGAATCAGAGGCATGTTTTACTTGCACTTTATTATTATTATTATTATTATTATTATACATTACACTTTCTTCTTCAAAGAGTAAAAGTTGTGCTCATTCTTCCCACTTTGAATCTACCAAAAGCTTTATGCGGACAATGAGTTCATTAAATGTTTCTTTTGACTTTAATTTTTAGATGTCAAATATAGAACTTTTCAACTTGTGCACTTGCAATTCCAATATAATAATATAATATACATATACACACATACAATATAATATACACACATCTTTGTCCAGCACCCTTTTATTTAGCTGCAGGTGAAGTCTTATTTAAATGCAGGTGAACACCGCCGTCGCCTGGACAAGAAGAGTACTGAAGTCTCACCAGAGATTCAGTACAGTGGTACCTCACCTTATGAAATTAATTCGTTCCAGAAGTGGTTTCGTAACGTGAATTTTTCGTAAGTCGAGTAGCTATTTCAATGGAAAAAGCCTGATTCGTTCCAAGGCCTCGATCCAAGTTTTTTTTTAATAGTGCAACTTTTTTTATAGTGTAACATTGTGTTCTGCGTCCTGATTGGTTTCTCGGACTGAATTTAAACTTTTCTCACATTTGTCTCTGTTTAAACACTCAAACTTTCATAGATTTTCAACAAAATTATTAATAGTGAAGTGTGGGGGGAAGGGGGAGGGGGGAGAAAACTGCGCTCTGACACGTGTGATAGCGCAGCATGACCCGGCGCGGGGCTGACAGCAGGTCTAGACCTGGACTAAACCAGGACTAAACCAGGACTAAACCTGGACTAAACCTGGACTAAACCAGGACTAAACCAGGACTAAACCAGGACTAAACCAGGTGGATTAAAGCGCCGCGCGCGGGTCTATTTCCTGGTTTTGTTTCGAGTTACAGCTGAGGGGAGCAGCGAGGGGGACCGCACGCAGTCTGAGCACATGAACATGAACCCGCGCGCGGCGTTTTAATCCACCTGGTCTAGTCCAGGTTTAGTCCAGGTTTAGTCCTGGTCTCGTTCATGCGCTCAGACTGCGTGCGGTCCCGAGGGGAGTCCTCGCTGCTCGCCTCAGCTGTGACTTGAAACAAAACCAGGAAATAGACCCACACGCAGCGCTTTAATCCACCTGGTCTAGTCCTGGTCTAGTCCTGGTCTAGTCCTGGTCTAGACCTGCTGGCAGCCCCGCGCCGGGTCATGCTGCGCTATCACACGTGTCAGAGCGCAGTTTTCTCCCCCCTCCCCCTTCCCCACACACTTCACTATTAATAATTTTGTTGAAAATCTATGAAAGTTTGAGTGTTTAAACGAGAGACAAATGTGAGAAAAGTTTAAATTCAGTCTGAGAAAAGCATATAATGTGTGTGGCTGAGCGCGCATTATTTGAATTTTTGAGATTTCGCGTTTCGTAACTTGAATTTTCTTTCGTATCTAGAGACCAAAATTTAACGTGAAGGCGTTTCGTAACTTGAAATTTTCGTTTGTTGGGTCTTTCGTAAGGTGAGGTACCACTGTATTTCAGAGTTTCAGGGAAAAAAAACAAACTGATTTGAAGCAGGAGATTTGCGAGGAGCGTTCCTGTTCAAATGTGTATGATTTGTTCAAAGATATAATATTTCAGTTTGAAACGTTGTCGCTGTGATAAGGACAGACACAAAAACGCAAGAAACACAAACGTTCAAATCATTTCGTATTGTCGACGTACAGATTTTGCCACTTGTAGACTTACAGTGGGAGAGTTAGAATAATTACTGTTTACTACCATTTTGGTGCTCAAAATTTAAAAATTAATCGTTCAGCTCCAGTCAAATGAAGCTCACTCAGGTCGGCAGTTTTGAAGGCGAATTTAAAGTCATATGAGGAATGGGAATTGATTTAACCTCCTGGGACCCGAAGAAAATTTTTTATTTCAGTTTGTCTGTTTTTTTCTATTTGGAGGTAAATGAACACCTCAGCATTTAAATTTTGTTAATTTTATTTTTATTCATAATGTTGTAACATCTCCTCTATAATAGTGGACTGTAATAAGTGTTAAATCCACGTGATGTTAACAACAACAGGCCTAAACCAAGTCTAAACCAGGTCTAAACCAGGTCTAAACTAGATCTAAACTAGATCTAAGCCAGGTCTAAACTAGATCTAAACCAGGTCTAAACTAGATCTAAACTAGATCTAAACCAGGTCTAAACTAGATCTAAACCAGGTCTAAACTAGATCTAAACCAGGTCTAAACTAGATCTAAACTAGATCTAAACCAGGTCTAAACTAGATCTAAACCAGGTCTAAACCAGGTCTAAACCAGGTCTAAACCAGGTCTAAACTAGATCTAAACTAGATCTAAACCAGATCTAAACCAGGTCTAAACTAGATCTAAACCAGGCCTAAACCAGGTCTACACCAAATCTAAACCAGGTCTAAACTAGATCTAAACTAGATCTAAACCAGGTCTAAACTAGATCTAAACCAGGTCTAAACCAGGTCTAAACCAGGTCTAAACCAGATCTAAACTAGATCTAAACCAGGTCTAAACTAGATCTAAACCAGGTCTAAACTAGATCTAAACTAGATCTAAACCAGGTCTAAACCAGGTCTAAACCAGGTCTAAACTAGATCTAAACTAGATCTAAACCAGATCTAAACCAGGTCTAAACTAGATCTAAACCAGGCCTAAACCAGGTCTACACCAAATCTAAACCAGGTCTAAACTAGATCTAAACCAGGTCTAAACTAGATCTAAACCAGGTCTAAACCAAATCTAAACTAGATCTAAACCAGGTCTAAACTAGATCTAAACCAGGTCTAAACCAAATCTAAACCAGGTCTAAACTAGATCTAAACCAGGTCTAAACTAGATCTAAACCAGGTCTAAACTAGATCTAAACCAGGCCTAAACCAGGTCTACACCAAATCTAAACCAGGTCTAAACTAGATCTAAACCAGGTCTAAACTAGATCTAAACCAGGCCTAAACCAGACCTAAATTAGATCTAAACCAGGTCTAAACTAGATCTAAACCAGGTCTAAACTAGATCTAAACCAGGTCTAAACCAGGACTAAACTAGGTCTAAACCAGGACTAAACCTGGTCTAAACTAGGTCTAAACCAGGACTAAACCAGGTCTAAACCAGGTCTAAACTAGGTCTAAACCAGGACTAAACCTGGTCTAGACCAGGACTAAACCAGGTCTAAACCAGGACTAAACCAGGACTAAACTAGGTCTAAACCAGGTCTAAACCAAATCTAAACCAGGTCTAAACTAGATCTAAACCAGGTCTAAACCAAGTCTAAACTAGATCTAAATTAGGTCTAAACCAGGTCTAAACTAGATCTAAACTAGATCTAAACTAGATCTAAACCAGGTCTAAACTAGATCTAAACTAGATCTAAACCAGGTCTAAACTAGATCTAAACCAGGTCTAAACCAGGTCTAAACCAAATCTAAACCAGGTCTAAACTAGATCTAAACCAGGCCTAAACTAGATCTAAACCAGGCCTAAACTAGATCTAAACCAGGCCTAAACCAGGTCTACACCAAATCTAAACCAGGTCTAAACTAGATCTAAACCAGGCTCAAACCAGGTCTAAACCAAATCTAAACCAGGTCTAAACTAGATCTAAACCAGGTCTAAACCAGGTCTAAACTAGATCTAAACCAGGTCTAAACCAAATCTAAACCAGGTCTAAACTAGATCTAAACCAGGTCTAAACTAGATCTAAACCAGGTCTAAACTAGATCTAAACTAGATCTAAACCAGGTCTAAACTAGATCTAAACCAGGCCTAAACTAGATCTAAACCAGGCCTAAACCAGGTCTACACCAAATCTAAACCAGGTCTAAACTAGATCTAAACCAGGTCTAAACCAGGTCTAAACTAGATCTAAACCAGGTCTAAACCAAATCTAAATCAGGTCTAAACTAGATCTAAACCAGGTCTAAACTAGATCTAAACTAGATCTAAACCAGGTCTAAACTAGATCTAAACTAGATCTAAACCAGGTCTAAACTAGATCTAAACCAGGCCTAAACCAGGTCTACACCAAATCTAAACCAGGTCTAAACTAGATCTAAACCAGGTCTAAACTAGATCTAAACCAGGTCTAAACCAAGTCTAAACTAGATCTAAACTAGGTCTAAACCAGGACTAAACTAGGTCTAAACCAAGTCTAAACTAGATCTAAACTAGGTCTAAACCAGGACTAAACCAGGTCTAAACCAGGACTAAACCAGGTCTAAACCAGGACTAAACCAGGTCTAAACTAGGTCTAAACCAGGACTAAACCTGGTCTAGACCAGGACTAAACCTGGTCTAGACCAGGACTAAACCTGGTCTAAGCCAGGTCTAAACCAGGACTAAACCAGGACTAAACCTGGTCTAAACCAGGACTAAACCTGGTCTAAACTAGGTCTAAACCAGGACTAAACCAGGACTATTTGGAGGTAAATGAAGAGCTTAGCATTTACATTTTGTTAAATTAATTTTTATTCTGAATGTTGTAACATGTCCTCTGTAATGGACTGGAATAGTGTTAAATCCATGTGATGTTAACCTCACAAAAACATTTTTTTTAATTACCAATATCTCTGACAAGCTTCTACAGTCGCCTGAAAAACTTTTTAGACTCCCTTTTAATTTCTTATTTCTTATACTATATTATATTATATTAATTATTTATGTATTGATCTGGTTTAAGACCTCTTTTAGTCATGGTTTAGTCCTGGTTTAGACCAAACTTAGACCTGGTTTAATCATCATTTTCTCCTGGTTTAGTCCCGTTTTGTCCGTTTATTCCTGATTTAGACCTGGTTTAGTCCTGGTTTAGTCCTGGTTGAGACCTGGTTTATTCATTTATGCATTTATTTATCATAGCGCAGCCACAAACTAGAGTGCATCTCTAAACACTTAAAAGACAGACTGGTTAACTCAACGTGCACTATAAAAGGACACAAAATAATGGGCCGGGTCTCAGGAGGATATATAATATTATATATCCTATATAATAACCAGGATCATATAGAGTGGGTTAATACGAACATTTTAAGACCAAAATGAGGAGCCCGACAGCAGCAGTTAAACAGAGGGGTGATGTTTTTTCAAGAGAAAGTGAGCTGGAGCCAGATGGAGCCTGAAGCGCACCCATGCTCACTTCCTGTTTGGAATGTGTATGTGTTACACTGCACAGTATACTACCAAAGTAGAAGTAAATTCCAGCTTTAAAAAAAGTACTTAACACATAAAAGTTTGAGAAAATGCATTACTTTTATTGTTAAATTTTTCTATAAAAATTGCATCACTTCCACCGCTCCAAGTTCACAATCCATCTCATTTTTTCCTACATTTCCATTTCCCCCCATTTTTATATAAATATTACAATCCACAGTTTACGAATAAGCAGCACCTCAGTATAAAAATGAAGAGTTATGTGGTATTTTCCATTTAAAATGTACTGAACAAAAAAGTGACAAACATTTAACATTATAAATATGTGAAATGGTTCAGTGCCTGTAGCTGATGTGAACAATTCTTTTATACAAACGTTTTTTCAATAAATAACCCGAACGGCGTTACGTTTCAAAGTGCATGTCCTTTTCCTAGGTGTTTGAGCACATATTATTAATTCATTGTTTTTGTATCAAACCAACACAATTAGCTACACATTTGACATTTTTGTGCAAATTTTGAAGCTCACAATGTTTGAAATTCCACATAAATTGCTTCATCGCCTGAGACCGAACTTTATTTTGGACGATTTCAGGTTTTGAAAAATCCCGCAACTTCTTTTTGAAATTGCATCAAATCGCGTCATTAACTGAGACGAATGTTTTTGGTGGACATTTTTGTGCAAAGTTTAAACTACGGTCTTCTAGATATGAAATCGGCAAAGATCTCACGGCGCGGAAACTGCACCAAAACGGATTCTTAACCTGAGACAAATGCGTTATTTTTGGACATTTTTGTGCAAATTTCAGTCTTCTCGATCCAACTTTTACACAAGCAAAAATCTCACAATTTTTTTTTTTTTTTAAATTGCACCAAATCTCTTCATTAACAGAGACAAGTGCATGACATTTTTGCACAAATTTTAAGCTACAGTTCTGGCAAAAATCTCACAATTTGCCCCCAAATTGCTTCTTTATCACAAATAAACGCATTATTTTTGGGAAACCTGAAAATCCATTTATATATATTTAGTCCATTTTAAAGCTACTCCAACTTTACTGGTGGAGGGCATGCCACTTCCTTATGACTGTTTACATGTTAATGCCTTGTCTAGAATGTCCCACAGTATGGCATTATTCTCGTCTGCTTCCATAGAGACAAGTAGACGATGCTGCCAAGTTACAGTTCAGATCTTCAGAAAGGAGGAATAGGTTTTTCATGGTATTTTTGAGCACTAAAACGCCACAATTTGCGCGAAAAACTGCGCAACTTTTGTGGTGGAGGGTCTGATATCTGCTCATCTCCATGGAGGAATGTTCCATAGTGTGACATTAAACATTTCCATCTAGTGTTTATTCATGACAGGTGTTTCAATTGCTCAAAAATACAGTCATTCCGTCTCCGCAGATCTGAACTGTACGGTAGCGTCGTGCTGTAGCCTGCTGGTCTTCTGTGGAACATCTCCATGGTAACGAGGAGACGACAGCCCCAGCCATGGTTCCAGAAAAGTTACACAAACCATCTTTAAAGAGATTTTTAACTTGTCCAAACCTCGTGGATCCTTTTGCGTCTCTATCTGCACGTGCATGAGTCCGCCACCATGTCCTCCAGCTCCCTGTACTCCACCTTCTTCTTGTGGACCACCAGGACGCTGAGGGGGAGGTATTTGAACGGGACACAGGACAGCAGAGGGACCTCCCCCAGGCCTAGCCCGTGGATGGTGTTCTGGATCACGGCGTGGTTGGGGGAGTTGTAGCCGTAGGGCAAAACGCGGGGGCAGTCTCCACGGCAGAATCGGGGGTTGTACATGGGTGGAGCTATGAAGTAGTGGCCCCACCCCAGCTGGTCGAAGGAAAGTCTGAACGAATGGAGCTTACAGCGGTTTTTGGGGGTTCCAGTTTTCCGCTTGTAGTTCGGAGAATCGGAGAGGAGTGAGGAGGAAGAGGAGGGGAGCGAGGAGGAGGAGGAACGTTCAGTCAGGGCCTCTAAAGTCAGTGCACTGTCCTCGGACCTCCTGTGGCGAACAGCTGGAAGCCCATGTCTGATCTGGTTTAGAAAGTCCTCTCCTCCCTCTGCCCCCTCTCCTCCGATCAGCTCGCCCACCCACTCCTTCACCTGCCGCCGCTCCTCCAGGTACAGCAGCAGAGACGGCGCCTCCACGTGAGCGTTCTCTGCGCTGCGCCTCCCGAAGGAGAACCAGTTCCACCAGGGCACCTCGGCCTCGCCGTGCCCAGGATCGGAGCACCAGTATTGGGCTGTGAGCGTCAGGTGGGGGGAGGGCTCCTGGAGCACGTGGGCAGTGATGTCCGTCTCTGTCCAGCGTTCATGAGGCTCCAGGACCACCAGGCTGCTGTGGCCCAGAGCGGAGAGCTGAGCCCTGCAGCGGGGGGCTTCAGGGGTGGAGTCCCGGCCAGAGGGGGACCGGAGGTGGATGAAGGAGGCTCTGAGCAGCTGCTCTGAGGGGAGAGTGTCCAGGTGATACTCCACTGTGAAGGAGTAGTGGTGATCTGAGACACAGCACAGAAGAGGAGGGTTAAGAGGGAAGCTGCACAGATTACAGCAGATTTAACACTATATACAGACCCCCAACCTTCACTGGGGGTGTGAAGCTACCTGGAGGCACTGCTCTGTCTAGTAAGACTTTAAAGGTCCAGTGTGTAGGATTCATGGCGCATAGGTGGATGGTGCTATTGCGCTTCCCGTTTTAGCTACGGCAGACCTCGAGGGTCACCCGGGCGCGCCGTAACGCGGACAGCTCGCGTACCCGCGCACGAACGCGTGAAGCGGACCCAGCGCTACTGTATAAATAAAACGCGGTCCCGTTCACGTTTTTTTTTTTTTTTTCGCATGAAAACACACATTAACGATCATGTACCATGACACTCTACACATCAAATGAAACCTTACAGTCTCCTCTTTTTGACTATGCAATTCATTTCCCTGCACAACAATCACTCCCCGAGCACATGGGGCTTTTATACGGAAAAGCAGACAAACGAGGTTTGTTACTTAGCTTACCTTTGAAGGCTCTGGACAGGTCAAACTCTGTATTTCACCATAAACTTGGTCTCAATCTGTCCGTAAGGATCCAGCGAATAAAATCCAGTAAAACAATTTAGTCCAAAACACGTGTTAGATCCATTACGACGTCTGATCCGGCAACATGCTTGTGTTGTTTACCCAAAACCACGAGCCTTGCCGAAGGCGAAGGCGGAGCCCAAATGTCCTTCTGCGGCTCTTGTATTCAAAATGGCTGCCTCTGCATGGGGAAGATCCCCCTTTTATGTGACTATATCTAAGTCCAAAAGAATACTTTGATTTCATGATGGAAGTGAAAAGGCTTGGAAAACACTGCATTGAATGGGTATGTTCAATTTCTGTAATTAAAGGGTAAAAATCTTACACACTGTCCCTTTAATCTGAGCTTTATTTTAACACAATGTGACCAAAAAGAGTTGGGGCTTGGTTGGAACTCGAGGGGAGCTCATTTGTGCTGCTCAACAAGTCTCTCACACATAAATTCAGTTTTGTTTTGTTGAATCTTTGTATCTTTATTTGAGTTTTTAGAGCATCTTAAAGTTTTTGTCTGTGTTTACTAAAGTGTGCATGGTGTCCCCGTGGAAACTACTAAACATTCCACCAACAGAGGCATGTGGGGCAGCCCTGGTGTGACGTCACTGCAGTAACAGGCCGACAGTCTGAACCTGAACATGACCACAACCTGTTGACCTGAGGAGCTGCACTGAACAGAACAGGAAAGCTCTGCAGCGCATAGTGAATGCAGCTGGGAGGATCGCTGGTGTCTCTCTCCCCTCCCTCCTGGACATTTTTAACACCTGGCTCACCCGCAGAGCGTCCAGCATTGTGGGTGACCCGAGCCACCCCTCACACAGCCTGTTCAGCCTCCTGCCCTCGGGGAGAAGGTACCGGAGTCTCCGGGCCCACTCCACCAGACTGTCAAACAGCTTCATCCACCAGACTGTCAAACAGCTTCATCCACCAGACTGTCAAACAGCTTCATCCACCAGACTGTCAAACAGCTTCACCCACCAGACTGTCAGGAGGCTGAACTCTCACCTTGCCCGTCTCCCACCCCCCACCCCCCATACTGACATAACCTGTATTCCATAAAAAGACATATCACTCTAGACACTTTAAAAAACTGCTGCTAAGGACGACTGTTGCACTGTTGCACATTTACATTTACTACTGGAATTTTACTACTGTTGTTTACTCCTGTAGAATTACTAGAATTTCTACTGTTGCACATTTATTTTATTTTATCTCAACTTCAATGCACATTCTCTTGCACATTACCATTTCACTGCTGTATCTTCCATTGCACATTTCTGATGCACACTGCACATTTTGGACATCTGTATATAGGTATTTATTTATTATGTTGCACTGCTTTAAGATTTTAGATCTTAGACTTTAGTTTAACTTTAGATTTCTGTCTTAGATAGTTTTTGTTGTGTTTTGTCTTTATATTGTATCTTGTACACTGTCTTTTTGCACTACTTGGCCAGAGAGAAACGAAATTTCAATTCACTGTTGAACACATATGGCAGAATTGACAATAAAGCTGATTTTGACTTTGAACCATGTTACAGTATTGCAGATAAAATCTCTCCACAGCAGCTGAACCCTGAACCAAAACATGACCTGTGACTGCTGCACACACATCTGCTGCACACACATCTGCTCCACACACACATCTGCTCCACACACACATCTGCTCCACACACACATCTGCTGCACACACACCTGCTGCACACACGGATCTGCTGCACACACACATCTGCTGCACACGTATCTGCTGCACACGTATCTGCTGCACACACATCTGCTGCACACACACCTCTGCTGCACACACACATCTGCTGCACACACATCTGCTGCACACACATCTGCTGCACACACATCTGCTGCACACACACCTCTGCTGCACACACACCTGCTGCACACATCTGCTGCACACACACCTCTGCTGCACACACACATCTGCTGCACACACACATCTGCTGCACACACATCTGCTGCACACATCTGCTGCACACACACCTCTGCTGCACACACACATCTGCTGCACACACATCTGCTGCACACACACCTGCTGCACACATCTGCTGCACACACACCTCTGCTGCACACACACATCTGCTGCACACACACATCTGCTGCACACACACCTGCTGCACACATCTGCTGCACACACACCTCTGCTGCACACACACATCTGCTGCACACGTATCTGCTGCACACGTATCTGCTGCACACACATCTGCTGCACACACATCTGCGCACTTTCACCTGTGCACCGGTGCGTTTGCGCGTGTTGGAGTCCCGCACCTGCGTGTATCAGGACTGACCTCTCGTGGCGGGCAGGTACCGCACTGAGGACGCGGTGGGGCGCAGGAGCCTCACGGTGTTGGAGCCGAACTTGCGGTGCTCCCGGGGCCTCCCGTCGGGCCCCGCGGCGCTCTGGTACAGGCTCAGCATGAACTGCAGGTTCTGATCGGCCTTCTGCTCCCGCGTGAGGGGCCGGTGGTGTTTTGGACTCCGGCGGCTCCGGTGGGTTTCCCGCATGGATACGGCGCACGTGAGGAGGAAGAGGAGGAGGAAGCCGCACGAGCGCATGTTCGGGTCAGAGGGGTTCACGCACGCGGCTGCGGGACACCATCCTCCGCAGAGAACAGCGCCATGCACACGGCTCACACGCACACGCATCTATGCACACCGCGCGCTCCCGTCACCCCCAATTAAGTCCTCAGACGAGCACGCGCAGGGACACGCCTCCTGTGAGCACGTGACCTGCGTAAAGGTGTGTGCGTCAAACGTAGAGAACAAAACAGGTATGCAGACCCCAACTCACACCTACACAGAAACTATGTCAATCATTTGTGCTTCGTTTGTGCTGCAAAAAGTTTTTTTGTGCTGCTTTAGTTTTTGTGACATTAAAGATCCCATGACATGGTACTTCTTGATGCTTTTATATGGCTCCTTAATGGTTCCCTAATACTGTAAATGAATCCTTCTTCAAAATCAACACTCAGTGCAGGAAGACAACAGATTGACACCATTTTGATGAGCATTTTTAAGAGTCATAAATGTCACTCTGGAACACTCCATTATGGGCGTTGTTGCTTGAATGCAAATGAGGAGGACAGAGATTTGGCCTATACGTAGAGGGTGGGGCGTGGTCTCCAAACTCTCCGCTCTTTCCTTTTCAAATCTGTGCCCTGTGCGTGGCTCTGACCCACTTCCGTGTTTTTGCGAGTAGAGGGACGCCAGTGCGCATTTGCGGAAGCTGTGCTCCATTGAAAACATAAACACATTTCCACAGAAAATAAAATTAAAGGCCACTTTTGCTGTTTCAAACGATATCCACAGGCTCAGATAAAGGACTTCCGAGCCTAGAAACACTCGGACGTGCCTCCAGGCAAATAAAAAAACGCATTTCGCATTGCGTAGCTCCTCCGCAATCCAAACATCTCTGAGCGTGAAATTTACAGAGACGCTGAGTACAGACAGATGGGGGTGGAACTGCATTTGCATTTCTTTTTTCGAGTTGACGTCAATAAGGTTGCTTGTTCAAAATCGCCCGTTTGAGCTCTGATTTTTTTCTAACGCAGAAAAGGATCGTTAAATGCTCAGTTTTGACATTTCGCAACTGAGATTTATATGGGGGGCTAAACAGGGTAGGTGTGAGCTCACATTAACGTTTCGCTGAAAACCTCAGAAAGTGAAAATTTTCTGGGCACAGAAGAGCTGTGAACAGTGGCTACAGTTTTGAACTGCTTAACAAAATTTCAGCGTGAGAAATACCATGTGTGACGTGAGCGTGTGAACACGTCGAAGCAGCACAAACGAAACTTTTTGCAGCACAAAACAGCACAAACGAAGCACAAACGATTGACATAGTTTTTGTGTAGGTGTGTGTTTGATGGGGGCCGGTAGTATGCAGGGCTGTAGTGCTCCGTACACTAGTGTGTATTTTCTCTCTTCCGATTTTAAAAAGGATCAAACATGAACCTGTGTCCCCAGTGTCAGAATCTGCAGACAGAGACACATCCAAGTGTTTCTCATTCTCAGTTTAAGGACAGGCTCATGTGAGGCTCAGAACCTCCAGAACTCCCACCCTGAGCTGCAGAGGCCGCACTAGCTCTGAGTTATGACTGGTGCAGGTTCTGGGGTTTAAGTAGTGACCGTTCAGATCAGAGAGACATTCTAGGTTTAAACCAGGCATGTCCAAACTATGGCCCTCAGGCATCCAGGTGAATTGGCCCAAATTACCTTGAGCAGAACTTTTGACTGCAAGTTTTTTGAAAATCTACCTTGATAAGACAATATTTATTATTTATTGTGTCAGTTTGAGGATCTCAGCGTGAATAAAGGACTGATATCTCATTCTAACGTGTTAAACATGCAGATATTTAAATTATTCATTGTCCTGAGCACCAGTCTGTGGCCCTCGATCGTCCCTCTGCTTCGTCTGTGTTTACATATGTGGCCCTTGATGAAAACAGTTTGGACGCCCCTGGTTTAAACCAACTGGATTTCACCATTAAACCTGGCAAACCAAATGAGAGACTCACGTGAGGCTCATTCTGCTTTCTGATTGGATAATCGTCTTGAGAAACAAAACAATAATGTCAACAATGGAGCACCACGTTCAACTGTTTGTAATTAGGAATGAATCAGTATTATAATAGTAAGAGCTTTGATTTGAACATCTTTGAACCTCATACCTGGGGACAGTTTGGTTAAATTCATGTGATGCAGTTAATCTTGATGAGCTTCATTAAAGGAAAATTAACATTTTTTTGTTTTTTTTACAATCTGAGCCTTCTTTCGGCAATAAAACAAGTAGTTTTACTCACCCATAGCAGTTTGGTTTCAATTGGAGCAGTATCGCAGAACTTATGTTGAGCCGTTCTGTTCTACTAATGATCCCGTATCCGTTAGCGTGAGTGCTCGAGGCATTACTTTGCGCTCTCCAAATAACACAAACTTTAGCACTTTTCAAATCACAGAAGATCGCTGTGTCAGCGTAGACTTTTAGTGGATTCCAAAACGGCCTGAAACCCGATATCACAACAGAAAAGTAAAGTTCAGAGCGGTGTTAGCTTCTTTCGGACTAGCGGTGTTTACAAAACAGCCGAGTTCACGCATGCGCACTGTCCTCTCTGATGACGTCATCAAATGAAACTAAAGCTGCATATCGGGTTTCAGGCCGTTTTGGAATCCACTAAAAGTCTACCCTGACACAGCGATCTTCTGTGATTTGAAAAGTGCTAAAGTTTGTGTTATTTGGAGACCGCAAAGTAATGCCCCGAGCACTCACGCTAACGGATACGGGATCATTAGTACAACAGAACGGCTCAACATAACTTCTAAGAAACTGCTCCAAGTGACATCAAACTGCTATGGGTGAGTAAAACTACTTGCTCAGATTGTAAAAAAAAAACGTTAATTTTCCTTTAATAGTCTAAGCAGGAAGAGAACTGTTACACTGTCGAATAAAGGCCATGACTCAAGTAGGAGTAAAAGTATGTGGTGTGAAAAGTACTCTTATCAAATTAAATGCCCCATCAGAACTACTGTATGTGATCTGAGGCCGGCCCATTCAAACTGTGCCTCCTGCCGTCCACTCCACACCCACACACCCCGCTGCTCCACACCAGATGAAAAGGGGAAACAAAGTTTTCATGACATTCAACTTTTATTTATTCATAATTATACAAATTACACTCATATTATGTCATATTACACTCACAAACCTCGGCCAACAGTGAAATGAGCCCAAAGTTCATTTATGTTAAAATGTTAAACTGTTGTGGAGTGCAATGAACCAAAGAAACTACAACCCGACAACTGTAAGTGCGTGTCCACCTGCTGTTTCCACGGAGACAACCAGGCGACAGAAATAAGTGCCACTGTGTTTCAAATCCCTAAAGTTAACACACATTCAGAGGAGCAGCGTAGTCACACAATAGATTAGAAGACTCAAAAACCCACAATGCATTGCTTTCAAGACAACAAAACAAAGGCCGTAGAGCTTTTGTGATTTCTAATAGAAGATCATTCTACTAAACCATACTTATTTGACTAAAACACACTTAACATCTTTATATTCAAGATTCAGCTGACAATTTTACTTTTTTTCCTCCCTGGTTTGTTAGTTTGTTTTTTTAAGTTTTCAAATTGTTACTTCCTGGTTGGAAATCATAACATCACGCAAGGGGATTCCATAACTGTTACCTAGCAACCATACTGTACACACTGGACTAAAACTCTTCCAGTGTGGACAGAAATGATTATCTGACAAATAAAATAATAAAAATAAACCTTTATTCTGCTGAAATAATGTTAGAAGTATCATAAAAGTGTGTTTATCTGTAAATTGTGTAAACATTTGGACAGCGTGATGTCACATTTTTCAGCTTTTCTTCGCAAATTGCTTCCTTATTGGTGTAAATATATATAATTTCTATTTACAACAGAAATTATCCCACCAAATTACATCAAAATTAGAGAATCATATGCAATTTAACATAATAATATTTAAGATTTTTTTCTGGTTGGACACGAGCAGCAGTTATGACATACATAGCTGTAATCCATACCTGTTACCTAGCAACCATAATGTTAACAAGGGCCAAAACTTAGTGTCTAATTTACACGATAATAAAATTTTGACATTGAAAAAATATCACAATGCCTTTTATTTAATTAAAGGAAAGTAACGTTTTTTTTTACAATCTGAGCCTTCTTTCGGCAATAAAACAAGTAGTTTTACTCACCCATAGCAGTTTGGTGTCAATTGGAGCAGTATCGCAGATGTTGTAGCCGTTCTGTTCTACTAATGATCCCGTATCCGTTAGCGCGAGTGCTCGAGGCACTGATTTGCGCTCTCCAAATAACAGAAACTTTAGCACTTTTCAAATCACAGAAGATCGCTGTGTCAGCGTAGACTTTTAGTAGATTCCAAAACGGCCTGAAACCCGATATCGCAACAGAAAAGTAAAGTTCAGAGCGGTGTTAGCTTCTTTCGGACTAGCGGTGTTTACAAAACAGCTGAGTTCACGCATGCGCACTGTCCTCTCTGATGACGTCATCAAATGAAACTATAGCTGCATATCGGGTTTCAGGCCGTTTTGGAATCCACTAAAAGTCTACGCTGACACAGCGATCTTCTGTGATTTGAAAAGTGCTAAAGTTTGTGTTATTTGGACACCGCAAAGTAATGCCCCGAGCACTCACACTAACGGATACGGGATCATTAGTAGAACAGAACGGCTCAACATAAGTTCTGTGATACTGCTCCAATTGACACCAAACTGCTATGGGTGAGTAAAACTACTTGTTTTATTGCCGAAAGAAGGCTCAGATTGTAAAAAAAACGTTAATTTTCCTTTAATGTTTAAACTGTCAGAAATGTTGTGCGTAAATTGTTCCTGCATTTTATTTTTAGAACTCGTTACTTCCTGTAATTTTCAACTTTTATAAAACTTTTCTTCCACAAACTGTAAAAACTGTATGATCGGTGTTGACAGGTACTATCCCACCAAAGCAAGTCACATGTAGAAAAACATGAAAACTTAACATATGCATATTTCAAGTCTTAAATTAAACAAAACATGCAAAAATACCACTGAATTCCCTGGTTTTACGAAGGTTCATTCCATTCATGCATTTTTTGAGCAAAATTTCTAGTTTTTGTTATACTTCAGGACTACTTTAATTCACATTTCAGTTCACGAGTCCAATAATAATCCTGTCTATAATCACATATATTTAAATTAAATATCAGAACCCTCTGCACATACTTGTCCAGTGCAAACTTTTAAATGAAGGCACCAAATTTAAAGGTGCACTGTGTAACTTTTCCAGAGGAGGGTACGCTACCCGTCTGGCATTAAACCTTTCTATCTTCATGGAATCCAAACTAGACCGTTACAGGTCAGATCTGTGGAGAGGCGACCCCGCTCCCAGTCAGAATGTTGTTTTTCCAGGTATTTTTGAGCTATAAAATCACCTGTAACTGAATAAATGTAAGGCAGAGCTGTATAATGTCATATTGTGGAACATTCAAGGCAAAGCAATGACATATCCACAGAAACAAGCCTGACACCCAATGAAAAAGTTACATAGTGCAGCTTTAAAGATGCACTGCTGGAGGGTATGCCATCTGCTTGTCTCCATAGAGATGCTATGCTTTACCTGACATTAAAGGTCCCATGGCATGAAATTTTCACTTTCTGAGGTTTTTGAACGTTAATGTGAGCTCCCCTACCCTGTTTAGCCCCCCCCCATGGTTAAAAGTTGCGAAATGTCTAAACTGAGCATTTGCGATCCTTTTCTGCGTTAGAAAAAATCAGAGCTCAAACGGGCGAGTTTGAACAAGGAAACTTATTGACGTCAGCTCGAAAAAAGAAATGCAAATGCAGTTCCACCCCCGTCTGTCTGTACTCAGCGTCTCTGTAAATCACGCCCAGAGAGTTTGGACTGCGGAGGAGCTACGCAATGCGAAATACGTTTTTTTTATTTGCCTGGAGGAACTTGCGAGTGTTTCTAGGCTCGGAAGTCCTTTATCTGAGCCTGTGGATATCTGAAACAGCAGTGGTTTAATTTTATTTTCTGTGGAAATGTGTTTTTCAATGGAACGCTTCTCATCTCTCCCTCCGCGCAAAAACACGGAAGTGGGTTACAGAGCGCACAGGCACAGCTGAGAGCTGAGAGCGGAGAGTTTGGCCACGCCCCCACCCTCTACTATAGGCCATCTCTGTCCTCCTCATTTGCATTCAAGCAACAACACCCATAATGGAGTGTTCCAGAGTGACATTTATGACTCTTTCTCATCTTATCTCTGTTTCTCATGCACTGAGTGTTGATTTTGAAGAAGGATTCATTTACAGTATTAGGGAACCATTAAGGAGCCATATAAAAGCATCAAGAAGTACCATGTCATGGGATCTTTAAGCATATTTATCTTGATGGAGACAAGCAAGTCTAGTTACAGGTCAGATCTGTGGAGATACACGCTCCCTTTCAGGGTAAAAATGAAATATTTTTGAGCAATAAAAACATCTGTAATTGAACAAATGCCATACTGTGGGACGAAGGCGAAGACATACTGTTTCCAAGGAGACAAGCTAGAAATGTAACCACAACCAGAAACGTTGCGCAGTACACCTTTAAATATTATTAAACTATTATTATTATAAGAGTACTATATTAAAGCTTAAGCACCCGTCTGCACAATAAATATTAACCGCATTTCTGTTTTTATTATTAAAAGGTCCCATGACATGGTACTTCTTGATGCTTTTATATGGCTCCTTAATGGTTCCCTAATACTGTAAATGAATCCTTCTTCAAAATCAACACTCAGTGCATGAGAAAGAGAGATAAGATGAGAAAGAGTAATTTTTCTCTCTCTGAACACTCTGTACAGTCCATTATGGGCGTTGTTGCTTGAATGCAAATGAGGAGAAAAGAGATGGCCTATAGTAGAGGGTAGGGGCGTGGCCAAACTCTCCGCTCTCAGCTCTCAGCTGATCCATTTCCGCGTTTTTTGCGCGGAGAAGAGATGAGAAGCGTTCCATTGAAAAATAAACACATTTCCACAGAAAATAAAATTAAACCACTGCTGTTCAAAGGTCCAGAGGCTCAGATAAAGGACTTCCGAGCCTAGAAACACTCGGACGTGCCTCCAGGCAAATAGAAAAAACACATTTCGCATTGCCTAGTGCATTCGCAGTCCAAACTCTCTGGGCGTGATTTACAGAGACGCTGAGTACAGACAGACGGGGGTGGAACTGCATTTGCATTTCTTTTTTCGATCTGACGTCAATAAGTTTCCTTGTTCAAAATCGCCCGTTTGAGCTCTGATTTTTTCTAACGCAGAAAAGGATCGCAAATGCTCAGTTTAGACATTTCACAACTTTTAACCATGCTCACATTAACGTTCAAAAACCTCAGAAAGTGAAAATTTCATGCCATGGGACCTTTAATGCAATCAAAACAGGATTATTTAGGGTGAAAAAGTTCCATGGTGCCACGATAATTCATCGTGAGGTTTAGACGTGGTTTAGACTGGTTATGACCAGTGAAAACTCAGGTGTGGATAGTGATTAACGAAAAGAACTAGTCCACAACAACAAAAAATCGGTCAAGTATCAGAATTTCAGAATGAGCTGCACAATTTAAAAGTATTTGTGAAAAGTAGGATTTTGTTCAGAATGTGCACTGTAAACAACTCCAACAGAATTAATATGAGACAAGACTGAAATCTGAACTTGAAAGTAATCCAAGAATCCCATGTATTTCAGAACATGTAGAGCTCTAAACTACAGGGTTAGCAGCTTTTACACAGAATAAGACTCCAGGGAGACACAAGGGAGGGCATCTGACACAAACAGAGGGCATGTGATTTACAGGGACATTTCAGAACATGTTTGTAGCCGTCTAAACTACAGGTACATCAAAATATTTCTACAAAAAGATAGAATCTTTTGTTCTTTGCATAGAACTTTAATTTATCTAAACAAATGCAGACTTAAACTAATTACTGCGTCAACTTAAATTGTGATTTTGATTGATTGTGCAGCGCTAATTTCAGATATAGGTACAGAAAATTTCGCAGAACTGACTCTTGTGAGAGTTTTAAGTCATGTTTTAATGTTGATACCTCATCAAAAACAGACCTGGAGTTGTGTTTTGTTTCATTCACACGTTTGAATAGTCCATCTCCAAAGCTCAAAATGCTCTGTTCCACCTTGTAGTTTTCAAGCAGCTCCTTTTACATTTAGTTTAGTTGAGATTGGCTATCTGAAATCATCCAAATGATTCAAGTGAAGGGGTATGGAGTTTAAAAACACAGTGGAGCTCTTCCTGTATGACATGACATGACATCACAAGGTGTTTGAGAGAAGAACTCAGTGTAAATCTGCAGGATATGTGTGTTAAACATGTGTGAATGAAACAAAACATAACTCCAGGTCTGTTTGTGATGAGGAAACATTAGAACAGATCAGAAAATAGCGTAATATGGGAGCTTTAAAGGAGAATTAACTTTTTTTTTTTTACAATCTGAGCCTTAGTTCGGTAATAAAACAAGTTGTTTTACTCACCCATAGCACTTTGGTGTCATATGGAGCATTTCCGGAGATGTTTTAGATTTGCGATCTCCGTAACGTGAGTTCTCGGGGCACATGTTTGTGGTCTCCAAATAACACAAACTTTAGCACTTTTCAAATCATAGAAGCTCAATGTCTTAGTCTACACTTTCGTTTGAGTCAAAAGTGGCCTGTAATCTGAGATTTATCCATAGTTTCGAGTAGATGAGGAGGACAGTGCGCATGTGCGGAGTCGCAGTTTATTTCGCTCTCAGCTCTCGGGACCCAAACATGAAAAGCAAAGATGTAAACTATGGATAAATCTCAGATTACAGGCCACTTTTGACTCAAACGAAAGTGTAGACTAAGACATCGAGCTTCTATGATTTGAAAAGTGCTAAAGTTTGTGTTATTTGGAGACCACAAACATGTGCCCCGAGAACTCACGTTACGGATATCGCTAAACTAAAACATCTCCGGAAGTGCTCCCTATGACACCAAAGTGCTATGGGTGAGTAAAACAACTTGTTTTATTACCGAAATAAGGCTCAGATTGTAAAAAACGTTAATTCTCCTTTAAGTATTTTGTATTGTCATTTCCAGTGAATCTGTTGTAAAATACAAAAATTCTCTGTTGAGTTACTGCACAGCACAGGCACCACTGGGCAGAAAGTCCTGCACATAAGCAGCCACAGCTTTTGTCAGGTACGTCATGCTCCCAAAGCGGCCACTGGGGGCGCTGTCATAGAGAAGTCTGCACACGCCTGTGGACGGGTCTCTCTCCAGAACAGACTCCTCTGCTCCAAGGTCCTTCTGCAAAACACAGACACAACAATCATATTTAGGTGAGAGTGACCAACTGGAAAACTGTTAAAACTGCTAAATTGTCTCGCTAAATGTGAGAGGGACTTAACAGCACAGATTACCAACTCATATTGTGTTAAAATGAAGCTCAGATTAAAGTCTAAGAGAGCTTCAGACAGAGCAGTGCCTCTAGTTGGCATTATAGGAAATATTGAGCCACTGTTTTTGATCAGCTGCAAAGTAACTACTGTAAGGCTGATTTATTATTAATAACAAAAATATTGGACATGATTCCAGGTTACAGATGTTATAATTTGCAGGGATGAAAGTGGCCGATCATGAAAAAAGCGGAAAGTCACTACCCCCTGCTGGAAAATTTTAGATTTCTGAAATTTGGATTTCTATATGCTATATGTTAGCAATAAAGTAAAACTGTACATAAAAGTACAAAAAATATATATGAAATATATATTAAAGTATATATTGGATTTGTTTTTGCTTTGCACTTCGTCTAATCAGACCGCAGGTGAAAAAGCGAGGAGCGATGCGTTAAGTGCGGCACGGGCAGGTAGGATGAGGTATAGGATGTTTTATAAAGTTTAACCTGTGCTGCGAAAGAGCTGCGCTCGCTCGCTCAGTCCGCGGCTCCAGACACGGGCTCGCGCGGCCCACAGTTTAATACGAAGTTTAAAGGTCCCATGGCATGAAATTTTCACTTTCTGAGGTTTTTGAACGTTAATGTGAGCTCCCCTACCCTGTTTAGCCCCCCCCCCCCCCCCCATGGTTAAAAGTTGCGAAATGTCTAAACTGAACATTTGCGATCCTTTTCTGCGTTAGAAAAAATCAGAGCTCAAATGGGCGATTTTGAACAAGGAAACTTATTGACGTCACCTTGAAAAAAGAAATGCAAATGCCGTTCCACCCCCGTCTGTCTGTACTCAGCGTCTCTGTAAATCACGCCCAGAGAGTTTGGACTGCGGAGGAGCTACGCAATGCGAAATGCGTTTTTTTATTTGCCTGGAGGAACTTGCGAGTGTTTCTAGGCTCGGAAGTCCTTTATCTGAGCCTGTGGATATCTGAAACAGCAGTGGTTTAATTTTATTTTCTGTGGAAATGTGTTTATTTTTCAATGGAACGCTTCTCATCTCTTCCTCCGTGCAAAAACACGGAAGTGGGTCAGAGCGCACAGCTGAAGAGGAAAGAGTGGAGAGTTTGGCCACGCCCCCACCCTCTACTATAGGCCATCTCTGTCCTCCTCATTTGCATTCAAGCAACAACGCCCATAATGGAGTGTTCCAGAGTGACATTTATGACTCTTTCTCATCTTATCTCTGTTTCTCATGCACTGAGTGTTGATTTTGAAGAAGGATTCATTTACAGTATTAGGGAACCATTAAGGAGCCATATAAAAGCATCAAGAAGTACCATGTCATGGGATCTTTAATACGAGATACACGTACGTTTGTTCTGAATATGAGACGATTCCGTTTTTCAAGGGATGGTTGGCGACCCTAAACACAGCTATACATATATGCACCCAAAATCTTTCTCAACGAATTCGCACAGATATATATATATATATTTAAAAAAAAATTCCCCGCGGCTGAAAAAAAAAAGAGGAGATCCGCGAAAAGACGGAACTCTTTCATCCCTGAATTTGGTGTTTTGTTTCAAGACGATCAGAAAGCAGAATGAGCCTGACATGACTCTCTCATTTCAAAGCTGAAATCCAGTGTGTTCAAACCTAAAAGGACTCTCTGACACACAGTCCTACCTGGTCCTTATAAAACATATCATTGGCCGCGTGCACGATCTTCTCCACATGGATGATGGAGCCGATGGAGTCGATTTCTACGTCAGCCAACATGGTCAGCACCAAGATGGCCTCCACCAGCAGCTGTCTGTACTCGGGCTGAGGAACTCTGTTCAGAACCGTCTCCACGTGAACGGAGAACTTTATCTCTCCTGGGGTCATCTGAAGGGGGCGCACAAAACAACACAGGGTTAAATCTACAGGATCACGAGGTTCACAACAGTCCATAGTTTAAAGGTGCATTGTGTAACTTTTCCGGTGGAGGGTCAAATGCTTTTCTCCATAAAGATGTTATTGCTTTGCCTGGAATGGTTCACAGTATGGTATTAAACCTTTTGATTTTCATGGAGACCAAACAAGACCAAGTTACAGGCCAGATCTGTGGAGAGGTGACCCCGCTCACAGTCAGAATGTTGTTTTTCTAGGTATTTTTGAGCTATAAACCCACCGGTAATTGAATATATGAAAGGCAGAGCTGTTTAACATCACACTGCGGAACATTCCAGGCAGAACAATGACATATCCGTAGAAACAAGCAGGTGATGGACCCTCCACCACAAAAGTTACACAATGCACCTGTAAGCAGGTTAGAATTTAATGGTGGAATTTACTGTGTAAATGTCATATTGCAGATTTGTTGACCTGGTTTATGGTTCATATTTCTGTAAGTACGTGATTGTTGTCAGTAGAAAACGCTTTAAGACATAAGATTAATTTGTCAAGTTTTCTGGAGCCAATCCCAAACATATACAGTAATCCCTCGTTTATCGCGGGGGTTAGGTTCCAGAAATAACCCGCAATAAGAGAAATCCGCGAAGTAGGACAACTTTATATTTTACAATTCTACATGTTTTAAGGCTGTAAATGCCTCACCACACACATTATACGCTTTTCTCAGACTGGAATTAACATTTTCTCACATTTGTCTCTAGTTTAAATACTCAAACTTTCATAGATTTTCAACAAAATGTATTAATAGTGAAGCGTGGGGGGAGACACGGCTCCGGGAGCCCCGCCGGACGTGCGAGGGGAGCGGAGACATGAGTCACTGGATCTGCAGGAAGCACCGCGCTCATTCAACGGCACCGCCACGTCCTGGGACGCGACGCACACCAACCCCTTGGAGAAGTGCGCGACACGTGCACCCGCTCATCGTGGTCAAATCCGTGACAGAGCAGCACGACCGGCGCGAGGCCGCGTGTACACCGGGGCTGCGAGCACGAGATCGAACCGCGGCGCCCGGACCGCGTCCTCTCAGCCCGAGCCACGAAACCAGCAAAGAGCGGCACATGGTGGTTTAATCCTGGTTCAGACATGGTCTATTCCCGGTTTAGTCCAGGTCTAGACCTGGTCTAGACCTGGTTTAGTCCAGGACCAGTCCAGGTTTATACCTGGTTTAGACCTGGTCTAGACCTGGTTTAGTTCTGGTCTAGACCTGGTCTAGACCTGGTTTAGTCCACGTTTAGTCCTGGTCTAGTCTCTTAGCCAATCAGGACGCAGAACACAAGGTAACGCTATAAAAAAAATGTTACACTATAAAAATAAAATAATAAATCTGCGAAACAGCGAGAATGCGAACAGTGAACCGTGATAGAGCGAGGGACCAGTGTAATGAGAAAGTTCAACATTTGTGGATCTTAAGTTTGTTGAGTTGTTTCAAAAACAGTGAATGTCCCACAGAGCTGTACAGGCTCCACCCTCTCTGACCTCTCTGGTGGTGGAGGAGGGAAGCACGAAGCCTTCAATGGACAGACCGTGGCACTGAAAGAAACACAAACACTCATTATAATGGTCATTTATTAAGAACCTACTCACTTTAGCATGGACTGAAACACTTTTGCACTAGAACTAAAACTACAGTGCAATGGTACCTCACCTTACGAAAGACCCAACAAACGAAAATTTCAAGTTACGAAACACCTTCACGTTAAATTTTGGTCTCTAGACACGAAAGAAAATTCAAGTTACGAAACGCGAAATCTCAAAAATTCAAATAATGCGCGCTCAGCCACACACATTATACGCTTTTCTCAGACTGGATTTAAACTTTCTCACATTTGTCTCTCGTTTAAACACTCAAACTTTCATAGATTTTCAACAAAATGTATTAAATAGTGAAGCGTGGGGGGAAGGGGGAGGGCGGAGAAGTGCGGACACGTGTGATAGCGCAGCATGACCCGGCGCGGGGCTGCACCGTGCCAGGTCTAAACCAGGTCTGAACCAGGTCTAAACCAGGTCTAGACCACTTACCTGTGTTCGTTCATGCGCTCAGACTGCGTGCGGTCCCGAGGGGAGTCCTCGCTGCTCGCCTCAGCCGTGACTCGAAACGAAACCAGGAAATAGACCCGCACGCGGTGGTTTAGACCTGGTTCAGACCTGGTTCAGACCTGGTTCAGACCTGGTTCAGACCTGGTTCAGACCGGAGCAGTGGAGTCGGGCCTGGCTGTGTGTGTGTCCGCGTGTGCTGGTGACGACCGCAGGGAGAGACAGAGACGGCGATCGGGGCAGTTAGAGAGTAAAAAGTGCTACTCGTACAGTGCAGTGAGACAATAAAGTCCCACTCTGCAGCAAAACTGTCTTTTTTATTTGCATTCTCCACCACTGTAAGCGCGCGATGTCCACAAGGGAGTTAACCCCGGAGGGAAAGCGATCTCCGGCCCTGGAGAAGACGATCTCCCCTGTGTCTCCCAACCGCGGTTAGGAGATGAGAGCAGGAGTGGTTAACACTGCGCTATCACACACGGGTCCCGCGCGCACACACACCGCCCCCCCCACGCACGCAGTCACTGCTCATCTCAGCCTCAGCTTCGTGAGGTACACTGGTGCTGCTTGGTCTAGACCTGGTATAGTCCACGTTTAGTCCTGGGTCTACAGTCTCTACGCAGAACACAATGTTACACTATAAAAAAAGTTACACTATAAAAAAAAAAAACTTGGATCGGGGCCTTGGAACGGATCAGGCTTTTTCCATTGAAATAGCTACTCAACTTACGAATTTTTCACGTTACGAAACCACTTCTGGAACGAATTAATTTCGTAAGGTGAGGTACCACTGTATTGATATTTAGTCTGGGGGTGTGATGCTTGCTGAAGTACTACTGTCTGAAGCTCTGTTACTCACGTTGGACTTTTTGATAATTTTTTTAACACAATCTGACCAGAAAGAGGACTTAGTTGGAACTACAACAGGTGAGCTGATTTGTGCTGTTAAACAAGTCTCCCACACATAAAACTATGGTCACTAAGCATTAGCCAACAGTTTTTCAGTTCAGTTTCACTCCTTCATTCCTTTTTGTTGAAAATCAAACTCCTAAATAGGACCAAGAAAGATCGTATTGATCACAGACTCCTGAAAATGTGCTGCTTATATCAATTTTGTGTTTTTTTGTTTGCTAATGTGTGCATTTTGTCACCATGCCTTCCTTGTGTATACTTGTCTCTGCATTTTGGATGGAGTTTTCTGTGTAAATGACATGGGGAGATGGATTCTGTTTGCACTATTTCCTGCATTTTTGTACTTTTCTTCTCAATTTTTTTCTTCCACTGCCAATTAACGAATGTAAAACGATGATAAACATTCAATTCACCACAGGTATTATCCCACCAAACCAACTCATAATTAGAAAAACATGAAACCTGTCATCTCCACTTTAATATTTTACCTTCTGCAGGATCTTCCAGACTTTCTGGTAGAATCCAACTGGGACTCTGTTGAGAGCTCCGTCCAGCCTCCTCCTCCTGAGCCACTGCCCGTGACGACTGTCCTTCAGTGGGGGGAAAGTGTCGGGGATGTCCAGGGACTCTATGGAGGGCAGTCTGTACCTCTGCGCAAAACAGAACTCACCATTAGGAGGTCACATATACATGTTTGTGTTAGGATTACTGTGAGAGGAAACATCAGGATTTAATGCACAAAGCAAAAGTGAAATCCTTCATTTTCTTTCATTCTAACCCATCACCACACCTGTGACCAGTGTTATTAAATGATACTTTCTTAAAGAGGGGTTATTTTGAAAAATGTACGTTTTTGAGCTTTCCACCATGTTATTCCGTCATCAAAAACATGCCTGAAGAGGTTTTAGATAAGATAAGACTTTATTGATCTCATGCAGGAGAAATTTACTTTTACAAGAAAGAAGAGTGCATGCAGGCAAGAATGGCATGAAGATAAGTAATAATAATAATAATAAAACAGTGACAGGGAGAGTATTGAAAAAAACAAACAAAACAATATTGCACATTGGAAAAACAATATTGTACAATAGGACAATACAGTGGAGTTATGCAAGTGATAATAATAAGAAACAGATGTCATCCATGCATGTTAGAGTAATTAAGTGATCTCTCCCGGGCCCTATTCAAACCCTCCTTACAGTTAAATGTAAGATTCTGTACAAGGCTCCACCCACAAGCCTATGTCACCCATGTTCTCCATAAATGTACAAAAACATGACAGAAAACTGTACACTACAAGTTCACACACCTGATGGGATGTGCAGTGGTTACATTAGCTAAACGCATGCTGATTGTAACGTGACAGCGCTCTGAAGGGGGAGTGACTTTTGAGCACCAAAAGTGAACCTTATAAAACATGTTAATAAGTTGTTTTGGGCAAATATAGCATTTTCAAGGAAAAGTAACGTTTTTTACAATCTGAGCCTTATTTTGGGAATAAAACAAGTTGTTTTACTCACCCATAGCACTTTGGTGTCATATGGAGCATTTCCAGAGATGTTTTAGATTTGCGATCTCCATAATGTGAGTTCTCGGGGCACATGTTTGCAGTCTCCAAATAACACAAACTTTAGCTCTTTTCAAATCATAGAAGCCCGATGTCTTATCCTACGATTTCGTGTGGTCAAAAGTGGCCTGTAATCCCAGATTTAGCCATAGTTTCGAGTAGATGAGGACACCAGTGCGCATGTGCGGACTGTGCTCTCAGCTCCCGGGACCCAAACATGAAACGCAAAGCTGTAAACTATGGATAAATCTCGGATTACAGGCCACTTTTGCTTCATACGAAAGCGTAGACCAAGACATCGAGCTTCTATGATTTGAAAAGTGCTAAAGTTTGTGTTATTTGGAGCCCGCACGGGGCATATTACATGCTTGGGGAATATATTATATGCCCCGAGCTATGGCTAGAAGTCGCGCTAGGCTAACGCTAATCCAAAACATCTCTGGAAGTGCTCCATATGACACCAAAGTGCTATGGGTGAGTAAAACAACTTGTTTTATTACCGAAATAAGGCTCAGATTGTAAAAAAAAAAACATTACTTTTCCTTTAATACCCCAGTGAAGTAAAATACCCCGTTTAACGCAAAAGTAAACTTATTGTGATATAAACAGACACGATACATCTAGGTTTAAATTTTTGGAGTAGAGAGTGAATATAGCACAACTTAATTTGCTTGATATTATTATATTTTAGTCCTTATATTATCACTTGAATCATCATTAATATTGAGAAACCAATAATCTGGACTTCCCCATTATTCACAATCACTCAGAATAATACAATTTACACAACAAAATGGAGTCTCTATTTGGGTTGCCAGGTTCAATGCTGAAATCCAGTAGACAGCAAATTCCACCATAGAATTCTGACCTGTCTTCCAGCTCAGATTAAACTATAGACTTTTCACATCCCGGTAATATAATACAGTCAAAATGTGCTCTTATATTTGAACAAAGTGAAAGTGAAATAAGAGTCACCCCTGATTCGATGTTGTCTAAATCCAGCGACTGGGAAATTAAACTCTGTGGACAAAACACAAAAATAAACATTTTAGACATAAATTGTGTTAAAAAAATATCAAAGGATTAGACCAAAATCCAGAGGAGTCCTGTTGGTAAAGAAACTGCATGCAAATAAAGAGATGAGGAAAAAAAACATTAGTTAAAGTTGTGAATTCCAAAACTGCAAACTCACACAGATTAAATTAGAAGCAAACAGATTATAAAACACATTTTCAGCATCAATTTATATCAAAATTATACAGTTTTGTGACATTCTTTAAGATGTTGGCTTCACAATCAAACAATTAAGACCCCAAAAATGATTACTGAATTACTGAAGCAAAATGCCCTTGTATTAAAAACTTTGAGCTTGATACAATTCATATTATTGTAAAAATTGTTAAAATTTATAATGCATTATCCAACCTTACGACGCCAGAAAAAAAAGTGTTCAGACTGAAAGACAAAATGAAAAACACATTTAAAACCCTGTCTTTAATATTACTCTTATTACATAATTAAATACTGGAATATTTAATTGATCATAATTTAGAACATGTTTAGTTCTCGGATACACTTCAAAGCATTCTGTCTGGTGTTAGCCACAGTTAGCACCACTGTTAGCTCCACGCTAAAACTGCATTGAATCTGGATAGGGTTTGGTTCACCTTCACGGATTCTGTCAAAGACACGCTTCGCTCGATCTGCAAAACAGAAAATGCATCTCAAATAAAACATTTATATATATATATACATATATATATATATATTTTTTTTTATAAAATGAGTGAAAATCCCCTCAAAACTGGTTTATATTTCATAAATAAATAAAAATTAATTTAATTAAAACAGCCCTTATGATGAGTTTACAATCAAGGTCAGATACGTCGCCCGGACTGGCGTCACCGGGGCCCCACCCTGGAGCCAGACCTGGAGTGGGTGCGCGCCAGCGAGCGTCTGGTGGCCGGGCCTTTCCCCACGGGGCCCGGCCGGGCGAAGCCCGAAGAAGCGACGTGGGGCCATGCTCCTGTGGACCCACCACCCGCAGGAGGATCCATAGGGGCCGGGTGCAGAGAGATCTGGGCGGCAGTCGAAGGCGGGGGCCTCGACGGCCGGATCTCCGGACATGGAGACTAGCTCTGGGGACATGGAATGTCACCTCGCTGGGGGGGGAGGAGCCTGAGGTTGTGCGGGAGGTTGAGCATTACCGACTAGATATAGTCGGCCTCACCTCCACGCACAGCTTGGGCTCTGGAACCCAACTCCTTGAGGGGGGCTGGACCCTCCATTTCTCTGGCGTTGCCCGCGGGGAACGGCGGCGGGCTGGTGTGGGCCTGCTCATTGCCCCACTCTCACTGTTGTGTCGGCCTACGGGCCGAACAGCAGTGCAGAGTACCCGGCCTTCTTGGAGTGCCTGGGAGGGGTACTGAACAGTGCACCGACCGGGGACTCCGTTGTTCTCCTGGGGGACTTCAACACCCACGTGGGCAGTGACAGTGACACCTGGAGAGGGGTGACTGGGAGGAATGGCCTCCCTGATCTGAACCCGAGCGGTGTTCTGTTATTGGACTTCTGTGCTAGCCACAGTTTGTCCATAACGAACACCATGTTCGAGCACAAGGGTGTCCATCGGTGCACGTGGCACCAGGACACCCTAGGACGGAGGTCGATGATCGACTTTGCTGTCATGTCATCTGACCTCCGGCCGCGTGTCTTGGACACTCGGGTGAAGAGAGGGGCAGAGTTGTCAACCGATCACCACCTGGTTGTGAGTTGGGTCCGCTGGCGAAGGAGGAAGCCGGAGAGACCTGGCAGGCCCAAGCGTATCGTGAAGGTCTGTTGGGAACGTCTGGCAGAGCCCTCTGTCAGGGGCACCTTCAACTCGCACCTCCGGGAGAGCTTCTCACGGGTTCCGGGGGAGGCTGGGGACATAGAGTCCGAATGGGCTCTGTTCTCGGCCTCTATTGTCGATGCGGCCGCCTGTAGCTGTGGTCGTAAGGTCTGTGGTGCCTGTCGTGGCGGCAATCCCCGAACCCGGTGGTGGACACCGGAAGTAAGGGATGCCGTCAGGCTGAAGAAGGAGTCCTATCGGGCCTTGTTGGCTCATGGGACTCCTGAGGCAGCTGACAGGTACCGGCGGGCCAAGCGTGCTGCAGCCCGGGTGGTCGGAGAGGCAAAAACTCGGGCTTGGGAGGAGTTCGGAGAGGCCATGGAGGAGGACTATCGGACGGCCTCAAAGAAATTCTGGCAAACCGTTCGGACCCTCAGGAGGAGGAAGCAGTGCTTCACCAACACTGTTTACGGTGGGGGTGGGGAGCTGTTGACCTCAACTGGGGATGTTATCGGACGGTGGAAGGAATACTTTGAGGATCTCCTCAATCCCGCCGTCACGTCTTCCGAGGAGGAAGCAGAGGCTGGAGACTCGGAGGCGGACTCGTTCATCACCCTGGCTGAAGTCACTGAGGTGGTTGGAAAGCTCCTCGGTGGCAAGGCCCCGGGGGTGGATGAGATCCATCCTGAGTATCTCAAGTCGCTGGATGTTGTAGGGCTGTCTTGGCTGACACGTCTCTGCAACATGGCGTGGCGGTCGGGGACAGTACCTCTGGACTGGCAGACCGGGGTGGTGGTCCCTCTGTTTAAGAAGGGGGACCGGAGGGTGTGTTCCAACTATCGGGGAACCACACTCCTCAGCCTTCCCGGTAAGGTCTATTCCAGGGTGCTGGAGAGGAGAATTCGACCGATAGTCGAACCTCGGATTCAGGAGGAGCAGTGTGGTTTTCGTCCCGGCCGGGGAACACTGGATCAGCTCTATACTCTCCATCGGGTGCTCGAGGCTGCATGGGAGTTTGCCCAGCCAGACCACATGTGCTTTGTGGATCTGGAGAAGGCATTTGACCGTGTCCCTCGTGGGGTCCTGTGGAGAGTGCTCTGGGAGTACGGGGTTCGGGGCCCTTTGCTAAGGGCTGTTCGGTCCCTGTATGACCGGAGCAGGAGCTGTGTTCGCATTGCCGGTAGTAAGTTGGACCTGTTTCCGGTGCATGTTGGACTCCGCCAGGGCTGCCCTTTGTCACCGGTTCTGTTCATTATATTTATGGACAGAATTTCTAGGCGCAGTCAGGGGCCAGAGGGGATCCGGTTTGGGAACCACAGGATTTCATCTCTGCTGTTTGCAGATGATGTTGTCCTGATGGCTTCATCGAACCGGGACCTCCAATGTGCAGTGGGGCGGTTTGCAGCCGAGTGTGAAGCGGCTGGGATGAGGATCAGCTCCTCCAAATCCGAGGCCATGGTTCTCGACCGGAAAAAGGTGGTTTGCCCTCTCTGGGTGGGTGGGAAGTCCTTGCCTCAAGTGGAGGAGTTCAAGTATCTCGGGGTCTTGTTCACGAGTGAGGGGAGGATGGAGCGTGAGATTGACAGGCAGATAGGTGCAGCGTCGGCAGTGATGCGGTCGTTGTACCGGACCGTTGTGGTGAAGAGGGAGCTGAGCCGAAAGGCGAAGCTCTCAATTTACCGGTCAGTCTACGATCCTACCCTCACCTATGGTCATGAGCTCTGGGTAATGACCGAAAGGACGAGATCGCGGATACAAGCGGCCGAAATGAGTTTCCTCCGTAGAGTGGCTGGGCGCATCCTTAGAGATAGGGTGAGGAGCTCAGTCACACGGGAGGAGCTCGGAGTAGAGCCGCTGCTTCTCCACGTCGAGAGGAGCAGCTGAGGTGGCTCGGGCATCTGTTTCGGATGCCTCCTGGACGCCTCCCTCGGGAGGTGTTCCGGGCATGTCCCACCGGGAGGAGGCCCCGGGGAAGACCCAGGACGCGCTGGCGGGACTATGTCTCCCGGCTGGCCTTGGGGTCCCCCCGGAGGAGCTGGAGGAAGTGTCCGGGGTGAAGGAGGTCTGGGCGCCCCTGCTTAGACTGTTGCCCCCGCGACCCGGCCCCGGATAAGCAGAAGAAAATGGATGGATGGATTAATTAAAACACTAATAATTTCTTTCACCTCATGCACAGAATCAGTTAGAGACAGTCTCGGCTCCTGGACACAAAACAAAATGTGTTTAATGTTATCATGAGCATAACTTTAAACTTTAAACATTACAAAGCCCAAATAAAACATATTTTAAAGGTCCTAAATTACACAAAATGGACTCTTATAAGCTTAGAATGTTGTTTAAAAATATAAAGTAAAATATAGAGTAAAGAGTAAAATTACGTTATGCAAATTAAGTTGGACATTAATTATTATTACTGTATTTTATTTTGTAAATTAATAGTAAAAATTAGCACCCCTCTTAGCCCATGCTATTCTTGTATTTGCTTTGTTAACTTTTAAAACAGTCCCTTATTATCAAAATTCATGCATTTATGATTGTTAATAGTGGAGGGAATAAAATAAAAATAAGAAAATAAAAGTAGATTGTCCGTCTTCACCTTAAAAGCGTCTGCTGCCAGAGAAAATCTGCGCTCAGGCTGTAAAACATGAGCTGTATTAGACCAAACCCACACTTCCTTTAAAGAGGGGCATTATGGGAATTATCATCCAGAGAAATCAGTCAAACGAGTGATTTTCAACCAGTTTTCAGTTTTAATAGACCACTCTGATCTTGGTTGGCATTCAAACTGTAAAGCACTTTCACCTCACAGCAATAAGTTTCACGGTTCACTTCCCAAGTCAGGTTTTTCTGTGTGGAGTTCACATGTTCATATGTCGACACCACAGACTGTAAAATAACTGTACGCGCTTTTGGCTCCATCAACTCTGGCTTCAAGTGACTTAACATTGACAAATTGTCGTCCCTCTGTAACTGCTGCTGTGAGCCTCGGCATTTTGGTCTTAAAATGTTCGGATTATTATTTTGCGCAATTTTGTCCTTAAATCAAGAAATGAACATTAATAACAGAAAAATCAAGCACCTTCAAAAGGCAAAAAAAATGCTATGATACTCACGGTCATAAATCCAAATAGATAGACAGATACTTTATTGATCCCGAAGGAAATATGGAGATTTGCTGCTATAACTCCTAGCCTCGGTGAGCTTCATTTGACTGGAGCTGATCTCACTCCCTCAGTTCACTTCTTTATACAGTTTATGCTCTGGGTCAGTGGTTCTTAACCTTGTTGGAGGTACTGAACCCCACCAGTTTCATATGCACATTCACCCAACCCTTCTTTATTGAAAAATAAAATCTTTTATCTTTTTTTTTTTCCTTCCAAATTCAAGACATCGGCATATGTTTTACTGGTGCACAAAATGAACTGTGCATTAACATCACTGTGTTCAAAGAACAAAACCAATACAATGGATGAATTCCCAACAAATGACAGACCTTTTCACAAAGACATGACGTTTTTTAACACTAGCACACTGAAATGGTTTGAATTTTTAACCTTATGTATTCCAATAATGAACTTATTGTATTTATGCTATTTATTATTTTAAAGGTCCCATGGCATGAAATTTTCACTTTCTGAGGTTTTTGAACGTTAATGTGAGATCCCCTACCCTGTTTAGCCCCCCCCCATGGTTAAAAGTTGTGAAATATCTAAACTGAGCATTTGCGATCCTTTTCTGCGTTACAAAAAATCGGAGCTCAAACGGGCGATTCTGAACAAGGAAACTTATTGACGTCAGATCAAAAAAAGAAATGCAAATGCAGTTCCACCCCCGTCTGTCTGTACTCAGCGTCTCTGTAAATCACGCCCAGAGAGTTTGGACTGCGAATGCCCTAGGCAATGCGAAATGCGTTTTTTTATTTGCCTGGAGGCACGTCCGAGTGTTTCTAGGCTCGGAAGTCCTTTATCTGAGCCTCTGGACCTTTGAACAGCAGTGGTTTAATTTTATTTTCTGTGGAAATGTGTTTATTTTTCAATGGAACGCTTCAAATCTCTCCCCCCGTGCAAAAACAAGGAAATGGATCAGCTGAGGCTCAGAGCCGAAAGCGGAGAGTTTGGCCACGCCCCCACCCTCTACTATTGGCCAGCTCTTTTCTCCTCATTTGCATTCAAGCAACAATGCCCATTATGGAGTGTTCCAGAGAGAAAAAAATTCTCTTTTTCATCTTATCTCTGTTTCTCATGCACTGAGTGTTGATTTTGAAGAAGGATTCATTTACAGTATTAGGGAACCATTAAGGAGCCATATAAAAGCATCAAGAAGTACCATGTCATGGGACCTTTAAATATTTTAACACACACTCATCACCTAATTTCCATCAGGCTACAATAATAATGAATATTTACTGCAAATCAGTGTGACTTCTTCTCACAAATCATATGAGTCGGGTGCGTGTCTTGACCTCCGCCGAACCCCTGAGACTGACTCACCGAACCCCTAGGGTTGGATCGAACCCAGGTTAAGAACCACTGCTCTGGGTGCTAAAACCTTCTGCAGTGCACCTTGAATCTTAAAGGTACAGTGTGTAACATTTTGGAAGTGGCGTGTCTCTGCATGATTTAGAAATACAAAGTTAAAACCATAATTCGGAACATTTTGCAATGAGATAGATACATTTAATGACATACTGTGGAAGATTAGACATTTCTATGGAAACAAGTAGAAAGAGGCTCTACTCCAGGCCAAATAAGAGTCAGGTCTGTGGAGATGCAAGCCCACTCACAGTAAAGATGCGTGTTTTTCTATGTTTTTGATCCTTATTATTATGCCAATGTGATAAAGAGTGGTCTATTACAATATTATAATCAATGTAATTACTGCCCATCTCCTGGAACCCCCAAGAGGAAGCTCCATTTCACAAAATCATTCATATAATTGGCCTTAAATGAAAGATTCTCCAGATTTTCACCACTTTTGACTTTTACTCACATCTGGCAAAGACAACCTGTGCTCCAGCTGGAAATAAAACATGTTTGTTTGTTTATGAATGAATGAACAAATAAAATATGCATGCTTAAAAGTTGCAGTTATGAAAATGAAGACAGACTGCCCTCCAACCCAAAAGTCATAGGTTTGGTCACAACTCTGACCAGTGCAAATACACACATGTGTGACGGTGATTGGTATGGAGTGAATGAATAAAACTACAGTGAAGAACATTTAAAGTGCATATGGCAGGTTAGACTAATAATTTTACCAAAAAAAAAAAAATCTATTTTTGTCTCATTTTATAATTTTAGTCCTAGCAACCATAATGTAAACAAGATAAATTACACAATAGTTATGATTAGACTAATGAAAATAAATGACACCTGTATTTTGTTAAATGAGGGGTTAAACTGTCAGAAAAAATGCCCAACCCTAAAAATTCTATATTTCACTGTACAGCGGTACCTCACCTTACGAAAGACCCAACAAACAAAAATTCCAAGTTACGAAATGCCTTCACGTTAAATTTTGGTCTCTAATACGAAAGAAAATTCAAATAATGCGCGCTCAGCCACACACATTATACGCTTTTCTCAGACTGAATTTAAACTTTTCTCACATTTGTCTCTGTTTAAACACTCAAACTTTCATAGATTTTCAACAAAATTATTAATAGTGAAGTGTGGGGGGAAGGGGGAGGGGGGAGAAAACTGCGCTCTGACACGTGTGATAGCGCAGCATGACCCGGCGCGGGGCTGCCAGCAGGTCTAGACCTGGACTAAACCAGGACTAGACCAGGTGGATTAAAGCGCCGCGCGCGGGTCTATTTCCTGGTTTCGTTTCGAGTCACGGCTGAGGCGAGCAGTGAGGGGGACCTGGTCTAGACCAGGTCTAGAGGAGGTCTAGAGGAGGCACGGTTTGAGCACGGGTCTCGTTCATGCGCTCAGACTGCGTGCGGTCCCCCTCGCTGCTCGCCTCAGCTGTGACTCGAAACGAAACCAGGAAATAGACCCGCACACGGCGCTTTAATCCACCTGGTCTAGTCCTGGTTTGGTCCAGGTTTAGTCCTGGTTTAGACCTTGGTCTAGACCTGGTATAGTCCAGGTTTAGTCCTGGTTTAGACCTTGGTCTAGACCTGGTATAGTCCAGGTTTAGTCCTGGGTCTACAGTCTCACTATACACTATAAAAAAAGTTACACTATAAAAAAAAAAAACTTGGATCGGGGCCTTGGAACGGATCAGGCTTTTTCCATTGAAATAGCTACTCAACTTACGAAAAATTCACGTTACGAAACCACTTCTGGAACGAATTAATTTCGTAAGGTGAGGTACCACTGTAATAATGTTGTTACCTCATCAAAAACATATCAAGTGTTGTATTGTGTTTTATTTCATTCACACGTGTTTGAGTAATTCTTTTTTATTAGTCTGTCGACATCTCCAAAGCTCAGAATGCTCTGTTCCTCATTGTGATGTCATGAAGTGGTAGTTTCCAAGTTAACAGCTCCTTTTACCTTTATTTCAGTAGAGACTGGCAATTCTAGAGCTGAAATAATCCAAATGATTCGAGTGAAAGTGCATGGAATTTAAAACACAGTGGAGCACTTCCTGTATTACCACATGACATCACAAGGTGGAACAGAGAGTTTTCAGCCTGAGAAAAGACCACAGCCTAAAATATACAGGGTTTGTGTGTTAAACATGTGTGAATAAAACACAACAGAACTCTAGGTATGTTTGTGATGACGAAATATAAACACAGATCAGAAAATATCGTAATTTGGGCCCTTTAAACACGTCCAGAAGAACTGACAAAAAGACTGAAATCTGAACTGTCAAACTAATACAAGAATCACATTTGTATAGACCTAAACTACAGGGCGAGCAGTTTATATGCAGAAAAAAAATGGAGATTTTGTTGTTTGTTGAGGAAAATATGATACAGTGGTACCTCACCTTACGAAAGACCCAACAAACGAAAATTTCAAGTGAACGAAACGCCTTCACGGTAAATTTTGGTCTCTAGATACGAAAGAAACGCGAAATCTCAAAAATTCAAATAATGCGCGCTCAGCCACACACATTATACGCTTTTCTCAGACTGGATTTAAACTTTTCTCACATTTGTCTCTCGTTTAAACACTCAAACTTTCATAGATTTTCAACAAAATTATTAATAGTGAAGTGTGGGGGGAAGGGGGAGGGGGGAGAAAACTGCGCTCTGACACGTGTGATAGCGCAGCATGACCCGGCGCAGGGCTGCCAGCAGGTCTAGACCTGGACTAAACCAGGACTGGACCAGGACTAAACCTGGACTAAACCAGGACTAAACCTGGACTAAACCAGGACTAGACCAGGTAGATTAAAGCGCCGCGCGCGGGTCTATTTCCTGGTTTCGTTTCGAGTCACGGCTGAGGCGAGCAGCGAGGAGGACCGCACGCAGTCTGAGCGCATGAACGAACGCATGCAAGGTGGTCTAGACCAGGTCTAGAGGAGGTCTAGAGGAGGCACGGTTTGAGCACGGGTCGCGTTCATGCGCTCAGACTGCCTGCGGTCCCCCTCGCTGCTCACCTCAGCCGTGACTCGAAATGAAACCAGGAAATAGACCCGCGCGCGGCGCTTTAATCCACCTGGTCTAGTCCTGGTTTAGTCCAGGTTTAGTCCTGGTTTAGACCTTGGTCTAGACCTGGTATAGTCCACGTTTAGTCCTGGGTCTACAGTCTCTACGCAGAACACAATGTTACACTATAAAAAGTTACACTATAAAAAAAAACTTGGATCGGGGCCTTGGAACAAATCAGGCTTTTTCCATTGAAATAGCTACTCAACTTATGAAAAATTCACATTACGAAACCACTTCTGGAATGAATTAATTTCGTAAGGTGAGGTACCACTGTACTTTAAAAAACTCAAATTTTTTTTTTTTGTACATTTCTTCTCAGCGGTTTCCCCACAAACATCATAAACATTGACCACAGGTATTTTCCCACCAAACCAAGTCAGTCAATTAGAAAAACACAACAACCTGTCATATGCACTTTAAGTATAATTCTGTTTTGTTAATAAAAAAACAAAAAATAAAACTACATTCTCACCATTTTCATGTCACTCTTGAGTTTGCTGATCCCGGCGCGTTCACTCTTCGTCGCCCCCGTGTTTCCAAGTTGATGGATGGAGATGGCAGGACTGACCCCGGCCTCAATCTCACGCACTCAATGAAAAAAACAAAACACAACATCTGAATTATTCTAAACACAATGAGAACATAAGAAAAATATTTTGCATATTTAAATTAAATGGGTAAGGTTTATGTACTTGACACTGAGCTGGAGACAGGTCAGAGCTCTAAGTGTCAGATTGTAGGTTTGTTTATGGTTCATATCTGTAATTTCTGGACCTATCCGCATGAAACAAAAATTAAATATCTTCTCGGTCAGTATAAATACACTCTGACTGGCTGGCACACTGAGCAGTTTTTAAACTTTTCTACTTAATATTTAGAGTTTTGACCAACAAAGAAGTGCAGCTTAAGCAGTTTAAAGGACAGAAAGAAAGGACTACTGGTTGGTTTTTCCTGTATTCATGGCGACTCTGCCTGGAGTTAGTTATGCCAGCCAACTATCTCTGAAAAGCAACAGGCTTTCTACACCAAATACAGCAAAGGACGTTCCAGACGGAATGGCCTGTCTCATCACTGAGCCAACCAGCAGAGCGCAGAGTGAGGCTCAGAAGAGGCTTTCCTCCTGTGTCTCCAGTCATCACCTGGCGCCCCCTGGAGGCTGCTAAAGTTTAGTTTAGTTTAGTCTTTATTTGAAGGTGATGCTGATTGACTGACAACAGCCTCAGAAAGTGGTGCCATTATTCAACACCAAAGACGTGATTGTTGTCAAGCTGAAAGAACTTTAATGACAAATTTGTGGAACAAATAATGAAAATTCCACCATAGAATTCTGACCTGTCCTCCAGCTCAGTTTAAATTTTAGGGACTCTACAATGCTCTGAAGCCACCGCCTATTATAATGTGATAGTTATAATAATATAATAAATATATCGTTGTTGTTTACTGCTGCGTTGGACTCCAAACTCCTTCCCGCTCAGGATGTGGTGCAGCAGGTTCTTCACTTCAGACGGACTCATGTTCATCAGGCTGTCTGTGGCTTCATCTCCTACACAACAAAATACACAGACAGATGGACAGTTAAAGTTATAGGGCACAAAACTGACTATATAGACAGACCCTCAACCAGGAAACTGACAGAGTGCAGCTTTAAAGGAGAATTAACTTTTTTTTACAATCTGAGCCTTATTTCGGTAATAAAACAAGTTGTTTTACTCACCCATAGCACTTTGGTGTCATATGGAGCACTTCCGGAGATGTTTTAGTTTAGCGATCTCGGGGTGGTCGGGGCACGACGCTGCAGTCACCAAAATAACACAAACTTTAGCACTTTTCAAATCATAGAAGCTCAATGTCTTAGTCTACACTTTCGCTTGAGTCAAAAGTGGCCTGTAATCCGAGATTTATCCATAGTTTCGAGTAGATGAGGAGGACAGTCGCATGTGCGGAGTCACAGCTGTTTTCTTTCTCACCTCTCGGGACCCAAACATGAAACGCAAAGATGTAATTTATGGATAAATCTCGGATTACAGGCCACTTTTGACTCAAACGAAAGTGTAGACTAAGACATTGAGCTTCTATGATTTGAAAAGTGCTAAAGTTTGTGTTATTTTGGTGACTGCAGCGTCGTGCCCCGACCACTCACGTTACGGAGATCGCTAAACTAAAACATCTCCGGAAGTGCTCCATATGACACCAAAGTGCTATGGGGGAGTAAAACAACATGTTTAATTACCGAAATAAGGCTCAGATCGTAAAAAACATTAATTCTCCTTTAAGAATTCCAGTATTAAACCCTTTTACCAGAGCAGTTAAGTGACTGTGCGAGCTCCGTGGCCATGACTTGGATGATGAGTCCGATTCTGAGTCGGAACATTTCACTGAACAGACCCGGCTGCGTCCGAATACTCATCGCCAAATACACCATGATCTCCTGAAAACAGAGGTCAAAGGTCGAGGGTTAGCCACATACAGCATTATCGTCATTGCCCCATTTGGGACTTTTCCAATTTGGCAAATTTCTGAGCATGTCCAGACAATGTGACTCATTTCATTCGCATCAATCATGTTAGTTTTCAGTTTATTTTCAGTTTTTAATAGTTTAAAATATTCTCTGTCAATTTAAACCTTAGTTTGCCATTTATTTCAGTAAATAACACGCATGTAAAACCGTGTATCACTGTAATCACAAAACAGTCAAATCAGATGGCCTCAATGTTTCTCTGCACTCAAGGTTTTTAGCAGTTAAATGTGGCATTAACACCAAAATTGAGCTAGGTTTTACCTTAAAATAAACATATTTAAAGGGACAGTGTGTAAGATTTTTACCCGTTAATTACCGAAATTGAAGATACCCATTCAAAAATACATTGTTTTCCAAGCCTTTTCACTTCCATCATGAAATCAAAGTATTCTTTTGGACTTGGATATAGTCACATAAAAGGGGGATCTTCCCCATGCAGAGGCAGCCATTTTGAATACGAGAGCCGCAGAAGGACATTTGGGCTCCGCCTTCGCCTTCGGCAAGGCTCGTGGTAGCACCGGAGGCAAAGCAGCAGGCGGCTCCGGCGCGCTGCGCAAGAGAGAAGGAGAGAGGTGCGGGTGGGGTGGGGTGGGGGGAGGCTCGTGGTTTTGGGTAAACAACAAGCATGCTGCTGTATCACACGTAGTATTGGATCTAACACATGTTTTGGACTAAATTGTTTTACTGGATTTTATTCGCTGGATCCTTACGGACCTATTGATACCAAGCTTGTGGTGAAATACAGAGTTTGACCTGTCCAGAGCCTTCAAAGGTAAGCTAAGCAAACCTTGTTTTGTGCTTTTCGTATAAAAGCCCCATGTGCTCAGGGAGTGATTGTTGTGCTGGGAAATGAATTGCATAGTCAAAAAGAGGAGACTGTAAGGTTTCATTTGATATGTAGATTATCATGGTTCACGATCGGGAATGTGTGCTTTCATGCGAAAAGAAAAAAAAAAACTGAACGGGAGACCGCGTTTTATTAATACCGTTGTTGTCGGCCGGGTGCGCGGCGGGTGCGCGCACGGGAGCGCGCGCGGGTACGCGAGCTCTCCGCTACGGCGCGTCCGGGTGACCCTCGAGGTTTGCCGTAGCTAAAACAGGAAGTGCATAGCCACTATCCACCTATGCGCCACGAATCCTACACACTGGACCTTTAAATACTTTGCAAAAAAACAAACAAACAAACAAAAAAAGTAAAACCCTGTATCGCTGTAATCACAAAACAGTCAAATCAGATGGCCTCAATGTTTCTCTGCACTCAAGGTTTTTAGCAGTTAAATGTGGCATTAACACCAAAATTGAGCTCGGTTTTAACTTAAAATAAACATATTTAAAGAATAATAAAAATAGATGGCATATGACATGTGCGCAAAAGCATCTGGGCAAGGACAGATCAAATTTTGATGCAATTCTGTCCCTCTCTCCTCCTCTTCTCTCCTTCTATCCTCCAGGCCGTTAGATTATCTCCACAGTTTTGCGGCACCTGAGTGAGGATGGCCACGCTGATGTTTCCGTCGCTGGCCTGGTCGATGAGCGCGGCGAGGAGGTCCGGAGGAATCGGAGCCGTGATGGTTTTCTCTCGAGGCTCCGGAGGCAAACCCACTGTGAGGTGCTTCTGATGAGCCAGAAGGTCTGAGCACGCCTGAGAGAGAGGGAGACGAGAGAGGAGAGATGAGGGAGGAGAGGAAAGAAGAGAGAGGGGAAGAAAGGAGGTAAGGCCACATGTTAATAGAAAAGAAAGTAGTATGATTTAATGTTGAAAATAACATTCTATTGTTTAAATCGAGTTCCTTAGTATTGAAATTTTAGAATCCTAACAACAATACAAGGACAGTGTATTATTTAGTTTTATTTTTACCGAGTCGAGTTCCTCCACTTTCTTCTTGAGCATTCCTGAGATCATCCGGATGAGCCCCCAGTGTTTGAGCGCCCCCACCCTCTGGTACAGGTCCGACAGAAGAGTGTGAACGGTGCTGCCTTTACCATGAAGACCAGTGTCCCACTCCATACCCCTGGAAGAGGAGGAGAGAGAGAGAGGTGAGAGAGAAAAGAGAGGAAGGGGAGAGACAGAGAGAGAGGTGTGAGAGAGAGAGAGAAAGAGAGAGAGAGAAGAGAAGAGAGAAAAAGAGAGGTGAGAGAGAAAAGAGAGGAAGGGGAGAGACAGAGAGAGGTGTGAGAGAGAAGAAGAGAGAGAGAGAGAAGAGAAGAGAGAAAAAGAGAGGTGAGAGAGAAAAGAGAGGAAGGGGAGAGACAGAGAGAGAGGTGTGAGAGAGAGAGAAGAGGAGAGAGAGAGAGAGAGGTGAGACAGAGCGAGAGGGGAAAGGACAGAGAAAAGAAGAGAGAGAGAAAGAGAGAGGTGAGAGAGAAAAGAGAGGAAGGGGAGAGACAGAGACAGAGGTGTGAGAGAGAGAAGAGGAGAGAGAGAGGTGAGAGAGAAAAGAGAGAGGGAGAGAGGTGAGACAGAGAGGTGGGAGAGAGAAGAGAAGAGAGAGAGGTTAGAGAGAAAACAGAGGGAGAGGAGAAAGTGGAGAGAGAGAGAGCAGAGAGACAAATGAGATAAAGAGAAAAAGGTGAGAGAGGAGTGAAGAGAGAAGAGAGAGGGAGAAAGGACAGAGAGAGAAAGAGAGAGAAAGAGATGAGAGAGGAAGGGAGAGACAGAGAAAGAGGTGTGAGAGAGAGAAGAGGAGAGAGAGAGGTGAGACAGAGACAGAGGGGTGGGAGGGAGAGAGAAGAGAGAAAAAGAGAGAGAAAGAGAGAGGTGAGAGAGAAAAGAGAGAGGGAGAGGAGAGAGGTGAGACAGAGAGGTGGGAGAGAGAGAAAAGAGAGAGAAGAGAAGAGAGGAGAGGTGAGAGAGAAAAGAGAGAGGGAGAGAGGTGAGACAGAGAGATGGGAGAGAGAAAAGAGAGGTGATAGAGAAAAGAGGGGAAGGGGAGAGACAGAGAACGAGGTGTGAGAGAGAGAAGAGGAAAGAGAGAGGTGAGACAGAGACAGAGGGGTGGGAGGGAGAGAGAAGAGAGAAAAAGAGAGAGGGAGAGGAGAGGTGGCAGAGAAAAGAAGAGAGGTGAGAGAGAAAAGAGAGAGGGAGAGAGGTGAGACAGAGAGGTGGGAGAGAGAAGAGAGAAAGGTGATAGAGAAAGGGAGAGGGAGAGGAGTGACAGAGAGGTGGCAGAGAGAAGAGAAGAGAGAGAGAGGTGACAGAGAAAAGAGGGTGGGGAGAGACAGAGAGAGAGGTGGGAGAGAGAAGAGAAAAGAGAGAGAGGTTGGAGAGAAAACAGAGGGAGAGGAGAGAGGTGAGACAGAGAGAGAGGTGGGAGAGAGAAGAGAAAAGAGAGAGAGGTTGGAGAGAAAACAGAGGGAGAGGAGAGAGGGGAGACAGAGAGAGAGGTGGGAGAGAGACAGAAAGAGAGAGAAGAGAGAAAAAGAGGGATGAGAGAGAAAAGAGAGAGGTGAGACAGAGAGGTGGGAGAGAGAAGAGAGAGAGGTTAGAGAGAAAACAGAGGGAGAGGAGAAAGGTGAGACAGAGAGAGGTGACAGAGAGACAAATGAGATAAAGAGAAAAACATGAGAGTAAGAAAAAGGTGAGAGAGGAGTGAAGAGAGAAGACCGGGGGAGAAAGGACAGAGAGGAGAAAAAGAGGTGAGAGAGACCTGATGCCTTTTCTGCACCTCCGAATGCTTCATCTGCATCCCCTGACCCTCTCCTCTCCTTCTCTCTCTCCTTCTCTCTCTCCTTCTCTCTCTCCTTCTCTCTCTCCTTCTCTTCTGCTGTGTGTACATTCTCACTTGTCTTTAAACAGGATGTAGAGGATATCTGCCTGGTCCTGCAGACACGGTGTTTCTTTGAGCAGTTGGACCAAAGCATTGTAGTCGATTTCTCCAGAAGCATCTCGGGGTATCCCACTCTCCGCCATCACCGTCGCCTCCGGTACCTATGGAAACAAAAGAAGTCAGGAATAAGTGAATTTTAATAGTGTACAGAGGTGGTAGAGGAGCAAAGATATACATGCAAGGAAAAGTAATGTGACTATTACCAAAGTAGAAGAACAACACAGAAGAAAGTATTTGGGAAAACTACTACTGATTTTGTTCATGTTAGAATGTTCTTACCTCCTCAAAAACATACCTGTGTTTGAGTTTTGTTTCATGCACACATGAGTAACTCTTTATTATTAGTCTCTCTACATCTCTTTCAAAATGCTGTTCCGCCTTGTGTTCCTTATAACTATCCAAATAGTTATAAGGAATGTGTAGTTTAAAAACATTGGAGCACTTCATATATTGCCACATGACATCACACGGTTATGTGGTAAACATGTGTGACTGAAACCTAACTCCAAGTGTGGTTTTGATGAGGAAACAACATTATAGCATAGATCAGAAAATAGCGCAATATATGAGTAACATCTGATTTGTAATTTGAAGAATTACACATTAAATACTGCACAAAATCTGGTACAAAGGACAAACACAAAAATGAGAAGCTAAAGCTTTTGTCAGTTGTAGACTTGCTCACACTGCACTATATATTGCTCACATTAGAGTACTACAGTGTGGTGTATGAAGTGTTTTGCTCAAAGTAGCAGATGCAGAAGCAGACCTGGACCTGGTGTGGAGCAGGGGACTCTGGGATGCTGAGGTTGAGGGATGGAAGCCGCGTCCTGAACAGTTTGTTTGGGAGGTACATGTTCACGTCTGAGAGGAAAAACAACACAAGTTATTTAAAGAGCCGCTAAATGTCTGTGCTAGAGTTAAAGGCAAATTAACGTTTTTTTACAATCTGAGCCTTCTTTCGGCAATAAAACAAGTAGTTTTACTCACCCATAGCATTTTTCTGTCAATTGGAGCAGTATCACAGAACTTATGTTGAGCCGTTCTGTTCTACTAATGATCCCGTATCCGTTAACATGGTGCTGTATCATATGCTCGGGGCATTACTTTGCGGTGTCCAAATAACACAAACTTTAGCACTTTTCAAATCATAGAAGCCCGATGTCTTAATGTAAGATTTCGTTTGAAGCAAAAGTGGCCTGTAATCCGAGATTTAGCCATAGTTTCGAGAAGATGAGGACGCCAGTGCGCATGCGCGGACTGCTCCTGGGCCCCCAAACATGAAACGCAAAGCTGAAAACTATGGATAAATCTCGGATTACAGGCCACTTTTGCTTCAAACGAAATCGTAGACTAAGACATTGAGCTTCTATGATTTGAAAAGTGCTAAAGTTTGTGTTATTTGGAGACCGCAAAGTAATGCCCCGAATACAAATGCTAACGGATACGCTACAACATAACTTTCTTCAAACAGCTCCAAATGACACGAACGTGATATGGGTGAGTCAAACGACTTGTTTTATTACCGAAAGAAGGCTCAGATTGTAAAATAACGTTACTTTTCCTTTAACTCCGCCCACAGTCAAAATTTGAAAAATCAAATTAAGTAGGCGGTGGTGTGGGGCGGGACTTGACCTATGAGTGACAGCTGGGTGACAGCGCCGGTCAGCGAGAGCTAGCAACAGCAACAGCTGGACTAAAGCAGGACTAAACCAGGACTAAAGCAGATCTAAAACAGTACCAAACCAGTAAACCATGACCAAACCAGGACTAAACAAGGACTAAACCAGACCTAAACCAGGACTAAACCTGCACTTAACCAGGACTAAACAAGGACAAAACCAGACCTAAACCAGGACTAAACCTGCACTTAACCAGGACTAAACAAGGACCTAACACAAGACTGAGACTTACTGTGCACGTTGAGCTCTTTAGCCTCTTTCATGAGTGACACCATCTCTTTGGTTTTTGTGGCTGCAGCCCTGAAGCGGCTGAGCCCTCCCGCTACAGGCTGGTGGGTTTTTTTCGGAGTTGCATGAGCCAAAAGATGGTCCAGATACTGAGCCAGGTCATCTGCTTCTGAAACATGAAGTGAGCAGAGAAAACAATACAGACACAAGAGAGTGTAAAACTGTTACTAACATTAAAGCTACAGTATGCAACATATTACCCCCCCCAAATAGATCTTTTCATTTTGGCAATGAAAAAATTCTACGCAAACAGCCAAAGAAACAAAAATGTTATGGCATAAATTTGTTTATCTCCATGGACGATGTGTGTAAATTGTCTGAAGTTTTACGTGTTGACAACATACAGAGGGATTTTGTTTTAGAAGTCACCACTACTGCTACTTGCTGTATTTTTGTATTTTTCTTCTCAACTTGCTTAAAAAAAACCTGCCACTTAAAGGAAAAGTAACATTTTTTACAATCTGAGCCTTATTTCGGTAATAAAACAAGTTGTTTTACTCACCCATAGCACTTTGGTGTCATATGGAGCACTTCCAGAGATGTTTTAGATTTGCGATCTCCATAATGTGAGTTCTCGGGGCACATGTTTGCGGTCTCCAAATAACACAAACTTTAGCACTTTTCAAATCATAGAAGCTCGATGTCTTAGTCTACGATTTCGTTTGGTCAAAAGTGGCCTGTAATCCGAGATTTAGCCATAGTTTTGAGTAGATGAGGAGGCCAGTGCGCATGTGCGGAGTGTGCTCTAAGCTCCCGGGACCCAAACATGGAACGCAAAGCTGTAAACTATGGATAAATCTCGGATTACAGGCCACTTTTGCTTCAAACGAAATCGCAGACTAAGACATCGAGCTTCTATGATTTGAAAAGTGCTAAAGTTTGTGTTATTTGGAGACCACACGGGGCATATTACATGCGCGGGGAATATATTATATGCCCCGAGCTATGGCTAGAAGTCGCGCTAGGCTAACGCAAATCCAAAACATCTCTGGAAGTGCTCCATATGACACCAAAGTGCTATGGGTGAGTAAAACAACTTGTTTTATTACCGAAATAAGGCTCAAATTGTAAAAAAACGTTACTTTTCCTTTAACTTATGTAAACTATGATAAATATTCACCACAGGTACTATCCCAGGAAACCAAGTCAGAATTAGAAAATGAAAAAGTCATATATGCACTTAAACTAAACTTAACTAAAATACAAACTGTGTATTGAGTAAAAACTGATGAGGTTGGACTGCAAAGTTATATAAAAGTGTCTCCATGGGGTCTTATTCTGTGTAAAAGCTGCTAACCCTATAGTTCAGACCTCTGCAAACATGTTATGTAAACATGGACACGTCCATTTCCAAGTCTTTTCGTTGTTTACAATGACAAATAAAGCTTCCATTCCATTCCTTGAAATGCAGGGGATTCTAGGATTAGATTTAAGTTCAGATTTCAAGGCCTGTGAGTATTGTAAGACTTCTACAAATTCAATAATGCAATAAAGTGATTAATGTATTAAAGGTCCCATGACATGGTACTTCTTGATGCTTTTATATGGCGCCTTAATGGTTCCCTAATACTGTAAATGAATCCTTGTCCAAAATCAAGCCTCAGTGCATGAGATAGCCTCATGATGACAGTCAGAGTCATAAATATGTCTCTGAAACACTTTATTCTGGGCGTTGTTGCTTGAATGCAAATGAGGAGGACAGAGACAGGCCAGTGCACCGGGTGGGTTGTGGCCAAATATGCCGCTGTTTCTTGGATTAGCGGTGCGCTGTCCCCACGTCCGTGTTTTAAGCGCGGAGGAAGATATGAGAAGATTTCCATTTTAAAAAAACACATTTCCACAGAAAATAAAATGAAACCACTGCTGTTTCAGAGGTTCAGAGGCTCAGATGAAGGACACCCGAGCCTGGAAACACTCTCACGTGTTTCCAGGCAAATAAAAAAACGCATCTCGCATTGCGTAGCTCGTTTGCGGTCCAAACTCTCTGGGCGTGATTTCCACAGACGGGGGTGGAAACCTTTCTGCGAGTGTGACATCAGAAAGTTCCCTTGTTCAGAATCACCCGTTTGGGATGTCTTTTTTTCAAATGCGGAAAAAGATCGCAAATGCTCAGTTTACACATTTCAAAAATTTTAGCCATGGGGGGGGGCGCTAAACAGGGTAGGGGAGCTCACATTAACGTTCAAAAACCTCAGAAAGTGAAAATTTCATGCCATGGGACCTTTAACTAGTTTCAGTCCATATTGTGAACAGAAAGAAAACCACAAATCCACTCATAATCTACATTCTACATACTGGTAACCTGACAAAATGCAACAAGCACAAATTCATGCAGATACAGGGTTAATTATGATAAAACCACCGGTAGCATGAAACTATAGACTGCAAAATTGGCCATTAAAGCATTGTTGATAACATTACCCAATATATTTTGGTTTGTTTTTAAGAATGGATTTGTGATTAAATAAACATAGATTGTTTTATTTGATATTAAAGTGTTTTGATAATAAACCATTTTGCAGTCGTCGGCCACGCTGATTTAGTGAGAAAGGGTCTGACCAGCTTTGTTTACAGTCAGGTTTGAAATAAACTAAGCATATTTAATAATAACACATATTGAGAACAAGTTTGAAGTTTTCTTATTTAAAGGTGCACTGCGTAACTTTTCTGGTGGGAAATTTGGCACTTGCTTGTCACAAAGGAGATACTTTGCTTGGAATTGGTAAACAAGTACAGTGGTACCTCACCTTACGAAATTAATTCGTTCCAGAAGTGGTTTCGTAACGTGAATTTTTCGTAAGTTGAGTAGCTATTTCAATGGGAAAAGCCTGATTCGTTCCAAGGCCCCGTTCCAAGTTTTTTTTTTAATAGTGTAACTTTTTTTATAGTCTAACATTGTGTTCTGTGTCCTGATTGGCTAAGAGACTGTAGACCTTTGCCGATTGATAGATGGGGGACACGGGGGGACGGGGACTAGACCAGGACCAGACCAGGACTAAACGTGGACTAAACCAGGACTGGACACCAGGATTAAACCACCACGTGTGGGTCTATTTCCTGGTTTGGTGCTAGCTCTGCCGGTGTACCTCACGAGTCACGGCTGAGGCGAGCAGCGAGGAGGGAACGGAGGGGAGGAGATGTGCCTTCCATCAGGACCGCGCGCAGTCCGAGCGCATGAACGAACGCAGGTGGTTTAATCCTGGTTTAGATCTGGTTTAGACCTGCTTGTAGCTTTGTGCTACAATTTTGTATGAAAAGCGCTTTATGAATATTGTTTGATTTGATTTGGTCTAGAGGAGGCACGGTTTGAGCACGGGTCTCGTGCTCGCAGCCCCGCGCCGGGTCATGCTGCGCTATCACACGTGTCCGCCCTCCCCCTTCCCCCCACACTTCACTATTAATAATTTTGTTGAAAATCTATGAAAGTTTGAGTGTTTAAACGAGAGACAAATGTGAGAAAAGTTTAAATCCAGTCTGAGAAAAGTGTATAATGTGTGTGGCTGAGCGCGCATTATTTGAATTTTTGAGATTTCGCGTTTCGTAACTTGAAATTTATTTCGTATCTAGAGATCAAAATTTAACGTGAAGGCGTTTCGTAACTTGGATTTTTCGTATGTAGGGTGAGGTACCACTGTATGACATTAAACTGGAGACAAAAAAGTTGAAACTTACAGGTCAGACGTTTTTCTGAGATATTTCAGCCAAAGAAAAATAAAAGATGGTTAGGTTTCTATTTATTTTATATACTTTGGACATTTTAAATCATAATATTCATCTAAAATGACTTACTAAAAGAAACACTCCGCTAATGTTTGGGTTGGTGGTTGGTGAAAACAGAGGTAGATCAGAGCAATGGCGCCATGAATACAGGAGGAATAAAGGATGACTTAAATATGAATCACTCTAAATACAACTTCCAGAGGGTAAATGAGAAGTGAAACAACTCTATGGTTAAACGCTCTGAATAGTCCATTTTGCAGAACAGGCTTCGTTTAACACCATACTGTAATACATAGACAAGCAGGTAGTCGGGCCGTCAACCACAAAATTACATAGTCCACCTTTCAAGTGGATTCTATAACTTATAAATATTTTGTAACTTCCCTCAAATTGCTGTCTGTCTGAATGTCCATTTGGCTGGCTTGACCTTTGCCCCCAAACCCATGGCCGTTTTTCTTACCATCATCACAGTGTAACTCATGCACGTATCCCTCCTCCCTCTCGCCATCGTCCTCGTCATCATGTGGGAGGGGCATGCTGCCGGGGACCTTACCATCCAGGAAGCTCAGGTGGGCGAAACAGGAAGTGGTCATCAGCTCCGACAACCGCCCAGTTTGGATTCTGGAAACAAGATTCAGAAACAAATGATACAAATATAATAACACAAAAAAGCAGCTTAGGCTACTTATTTAACCAAAATTTAAACTATTACACTATTTTCTGATCTATGTTCTAATGTTGTTTCCTCATCACAAACACACCTGGAGTTGTGTTTTGTTTCATTCACACATGTTTAACACACAAACCTGCATATTTAGGCTGACCAGGAGTACCACCAAAAGAAATGGAAGAAATGGCTGTTTAGGAGTACAGTGGTATCTCACCTTACGAAATTAATTCGTTCCAGAAGTGGTTTCGTAACGTGAAAAATTCGTAAGTTGAGTAGCTATTTCAATGGAAAAAGCCTGATTCGTTCCAAGGCCCCGATCCAAGTTTTTTGTTTTTTTTATAGTGTGGTCTGGACCTGCTCTAGACCTGCCAGGCACGGAGCCCCAGACATCCAGGGACCCAGGGGGACACTGCCAGCCCGCCTTAAGAGCTCCCTAAGCGGGCATGGGTCCGGGGATTGTCCCGGTCACCGGCCTGGAGGTCTTGAAGAGGCCGACCTCACGGTTCTATCCAGGCCGCTCTGTGAGCACCTTACGCGGGCAGGTCTGGAGCGGGTCTGGACCGTCGCGGCTCTTGCGTGCGAGCGGCAGCTCGCCTCGGCTTGGCTGTGGCTGTGGCTGTGGCTCGAGGCGAGGCCAGGGGGTGGACGCGCGCGCGGCGCTTTGGTCCACCTGGTCTAGTCCTGGTTTAGTCCAGACCACTGCGGCTCCTCCTGGTTTAGTCCAGGTTTAGTCCTGGTTTAGTCCAGACCACCGCGGCTCCTCTAGACCTGGTCAGGTCTAGAGGAGGTCTAGGCCACCGCGGCTCTTGCATGGGTCTCGTTCATGCGTTCATGCGCTCAGACTGCGTGCTGTCCTACTCGCTGCTCCCCTCAGCTGTGACTCAAAACAAAACCAGGAAATAGGCGCTTTAATCCACCTGGTCTAGTCCTGGTTTGGTCCTGGTTTGGTCTGGGTTTGGTCCTGGTTTGGTCCAGGTTTAGTCCTGGTCCAGTCCAGGTTTAGACCTTGGTCTGGACCTGCTGGCAGCTCCGCGCCGGGTCATGCTGCGCTATCACACATGTCCGCGCAGTCTTCTCCCCCCTCCCGCTTCCCCCCACACTTCACTATTGATACGTTTTGTTGGGAATCTGTGGGGGTTTGAACGGGGGACAGGTGTGAGAGGGGTTTAAATCCAGGCTGAGAAAAGCGTATAATGTGTGTGGCTGAGCGCGCATTATTTGAATTTTTGAGATTTCGCGTTTCGTAACTTGAATTTTTTTTCGTATCTAGAGACCAAAATTTACCGTGAAGACGTTTCGTAACTTGAAATTTTCGTTTGTTGGGTCATTCGTAAGTTGAGGTACCACTGTATTTAGAGACAAAAGTGGGTGGGGCAGAATAAAGTAAATATGATCAATCAAAAGTGGGACCTTCTTGCTGTGAGATGACAGTGCTAGCCACTAATATATTGTAAGTAAACATGAGAAGGACCTGGCTCCTCCGTAGTATCCGTCCTGTAGTTTCTTCAGAGTCGCCAACACGGCTGGGTCCAGGTCTGTCTGGTCCTCGGCTAAAGATATACCATTATTATTATATGGCAAAAGGAGAAATCCAATTTTTCAACTGGACAAAGGTTTATTTGGTCGAATATGTTTTGCAGCTCATCCAAGCTACTCTGACCAGAACTGAAGAAGAACTGAGGAAGCAAATAGTCAGAGTGCACTCTCAGCTTGGATGAGCTGCGAAACATATTCAACCAAATCAACTTTTGTCCATTTCACAAATTGAATTTGTCCTTTTGCCATGGATTCTACCTGGACTGAGGGATTCTACACACATTATTATTATAATTATTACTCTATTTATGATTGTGATAGTTTAAACATACAGTGGTGGAAGACGTTTTGTTACAGATACCAGAGCAAATAAATACTAAGGACACATGAAAAAATGACATATTAAAGTACCTGTTTAAAGATGTAAAAAATAAAAGTACTTCTATCAGATTTTGAAACCTTATAAAGCTTTAAATGTAGTGATTATGGTACAGATTTGTGCTGAAATTTGTTCAGTAGAAGATTTTTTTTTTCTACCTGTTTGTATTTGTATATTTTTATTTGTTCAAATTATGAATGTGTAAAAAAATAAACGTCAAGCCTATTCAGCAGGTCTCAAACTACAATTTAAAAATACTTTAACTTTTGAGTCCTGTTCTAAAATGTAGTGCCGTAGAAAGTACAGATAACTGCTCTGAAATGTAGTGAAGTAAAAGTAAAAAGTACCCAATTCCGAATGTACTTATTTACAGATCAGGGGGATGATTTCTCCTGTGTGAGATCAATAAAGTCAATCTTCTAATCTTCTAATCCTTAATCACTGTAAGGCGCTTTGTGTTACAATTTTGTATGAAAAGCACTTTATAAATAATGTTTGATTGGTTGATTGATTGAGATAGCTACAGCTTTTACTTTACTACTTTAAAGGGACAGTGTGTAAGATTTTTACCCGTTAATTACGGAAATTGAAGATACCCATTCAAAAATACATTGTTTTCCAAGCCTTTTCACTTCCATCATGAAATCAAAGTATTCTTTTGGACTTAGATATAGTCACATAAAAGGGGGATCGTCCCCATGCAGAGGCAGCCATTTTGAATACGAGAGCCGCAGAAGGACATTTGGGCTCCGCCTTCGGCAAGGCTCGTGGAGATAGTACGCGTTTGGATAAACAACGACAAGCATGTTGCCAGATCACACGTCGTAATGGATCTAACACGTGTTTTGGACTAAATTGTTTACTGGATTTTATTCGCTGGATCCTTACAGACAGATTGAGACCAAGTTTATGGTGAAATACAGAGTTTGACCTGTCCAGAGCCTTCAAAGATAAGCTAAGAAACAAACCTTGTTTTGTGCTTTTCCGTATAAAAGCCCCATGTGCTCGGGGAGTGATTGTTGTGCTGGGAAATGAATTGCATAGTAAAAAGAGGAGACTGTAAGGTTTCATTTGATGTGTAGAGTGTCATGGTACACGATTGGGGGAAAAAAAAATAAAAAAAATACACTGAATGGGACCGCGTTTTATTTATACAGTAATTGTCGGCGAGGGCTCGCACAGCACCGGGTGCGCGTCACGTGTTCGTGCGCGGGTACACGAGCTGTTCGCGCTACGGCGCGCCCGGGTGACCCTTGAGGTCTGCCGTAACTAAAACAGGAAGTGCAATAGCACCATCCACCTATGCGCCACGAATCCTACACACTGGACCTTTAAACACCTTACGGATATAACTCTGTTACATTCCACCACTGGACATATATTTGCTGGTGTCCTCACTGAGCATAGTCTGGGAGATGGGAAACGTCACTGTGGGGCGTCCGGTCATGCGCCATCTTGAGGCCAGGTATGCGATCTCCGTCCTCAACATCTCCACGATCATTTTATTATCCAGTGCGATGTAGAACTGCTGGTGATCTATGAACTGCACATGGAAATATGTAAATGATCATTTTAAAGAGGGGTATTTTACTTCTGTGGGATATTAACTGCCAACATGTTTCCATCACTGTGTTATCCATTATTGTTTTTTAAAATGCTAGATTCAACAAAAAACAACATATGACATCATCAACATTCCCCAAGGGTGTGAAGCTACTACTCTGAAGCTTTGTTACTCAAGAGTTTTATTTTAAAGGTCCCATGGCATGAAATTTTCACATTCTGAGGTTTTTGAACGTTAATGTGAGCTCCCCTACCCTGTTTAGCCCTCCACATGGCTAAAAGTTGCGAAATGTCTAAACTGAGCATTTGCGGTCCTTTTCTGCGTTTGAAAAAAACACAGCTCAAACGGGCGATTCTGAACAAGGAAACTATGTGACGTCACATCGAAAAATGCAGCTCCACCCCCGTCTGTGTCTCTACTCAGCGTCTCTGTAAATCACGCCCAGAGTTTGGACCGTGAATGAGCTATGCAAAGCGAAATGCGTTTTTTTATTTGCCTGGAGGCACGTCCGAGTGTTTCTAGGCTCGGAAGTCCTTTATCTGAGCCTGTGGACATCTGAAACAGCAGTGGTTTAATTTTATTTTCTGTGGAAATTTTTCAATGGAACACTTCTCATCTCTTCCTCCGCGCACAGCTGAAGAGGAAAGAGTGGAGAGTTTGGCCACGACCCCACCCGCGACTCTGGCCTATCTTTGTCCTCCTCATTTGCATTCAAGCAACAACGCCCAGAATGGAGTGTTCGAGAGAGACATTTATGACTCTTTCTCATCTTATATCTCTTTCTCATGCACTGAGTCTTGATTTTGAAGAAGGATTCATTTACAGTATTAGGGAACCATTAAGGAGCCATATAAAAGCATCAAGAAGTACCATGTCATGGGACCTTTAACACAGTCTGACCAGAAGAACTGATTTAGCTGGAACTACAACAGGTGAGCTGATTTTTGTGGTTAAACAAGTAACTCACCATAACATTACAGTCACAAGCTCTAGCTCTCTTGTAGCAAACAGTTTTTCAGTTATCAGTAGTCACTCTCACATTTTTATTAAAATTCAAACTCCAGAACCAGGAATGCTCATAATGATCACAGGCTCCTGAAAATGTGTTGTTTAAATCCATTTTGTTTTTTTTTTAAACTGTTGGATGTGTTTACTAATGTGTGTCGCCATGGTAATTGCTGAATATTCCACCAGGTAGATACATGTGATGTCACTGCAAAGTATGAATGTGTTTCACTTTAGTTTCTGAGTCACCCCCTTTAAAGGAAAAGTAAATTTTTTTTTACAATCTGAGCCTTCTTTCGGCAATAAAACAAGTAGTTTTACTCACCCATAGCAGTTTGGTGTCAATTGGAGCAGTATCGCAGAACTTATGTTGAGCCGTTCTGTTCTACTAATGATCCCGTATCCGTTAGCGTGAGTGCTCGGGGCATTACTTTGCGGTGTCCAAATAACACAAACTTTAGCACTTTTCAAATCACAGAAGATCGCTGTGTCAGGGTAGACTTTTAGTAGATTCCAAAACGGCCTGAAACCCGATATCCAGCTATAGTTTCATTTGATGACGTCATCAGAGAGGACAGTGCGCATGTGTGAACTCAGCTGTTTTGTAAACACCGCTAGTCCGAAAGAAGCTAACACCGCTCTGAACTTTACTTTTCTGTTGCGATATCGGGCTTCAGGCCGTTTTGGAATCTACTAAAAGTCTACGCTGACACAGCGATCTTCTGTGATTTGAAAAGTGCTAAAGTTTGTGTTATTTGGAGACCGCAAAGCAGTGCCCCGAGCACTCACGCTAACGGATACGGGATCATTAGTAGAACAGAACGGCTACAACATAACTTCTACAAAACTGCTCCAATTGACACCAAACTGCTATGGGTGAGTAAAACTACTTGTTTTATTGCCGAAAGAAGGCTCAGATTGTAAAAAAACGTTACTTTTCCTTTAAAGTGACATCACAGCATAATAAGCTGACACGGGTTGACAGGTTTCAATTGAAATAATAAACTTTTTCTCAGCTCAAAAATCCTTCTCTGGCTTTGGCTCACTCTGCTCACAAACTCAAGATACTCTCACCCTGATTGGTCAAGGCAGTCACATGGTATGTGGGACTACGCTCCTCACATCTTGTGTACCTGAGGAGTAAAGGAGAACATGGTGTTTCTGATGATGTAAAACTTGGACGTGCCCAGTACCCCGATCCTCCTGCAGGGGCGCCCTGTCAGACCCAGACGAGGATTACGACCTGGAAAAAAGAAAAACAGAAATAGTTAAGTATGGGTGGGCAACACAGAGGAGGGCATCAGACACACAGAGGAGGGCATCAGACACACAGAGGAGGGCATCAGACACACAGGAGGAGGGCATCAGACACACAGAGGAGGGCATCAGACACACAGAGGAGGGCATCAGACACACAGGAGGAGGGCATCAGACACACAGGAGGAGGGCATCAGACACACAGAGGAGGGCATCCGACACACAGAGGAGGGCATCAGACACACAGGAGGAGGGCATCAGACACACAGAGGAGGGCATCCGACACACAGAGGAGGGCATCCGACACAGAGGAGGAGGGCATCAGACACACAGAGGAGGGCATCAGACACACAGAGGAGGGCATCAGACACACAGGAGGAGGGCATCAGACACACAGAGGAGGGCATCAGACACACAGGAGGAGGGCATCAGACACACAGAGAAGGGCATCAGACACACAGAGGAGGGCATCAGACACACAGAGGAGGGCATCCGACACACAGAGGAGGGCATCCGACACAGAGGAGGAGGGCATCAGACACACAGAGGAGGGCATCCGACACAGAGGAGGAGGGCATCAGACACACAGAGGAGGGCATCAGACACACAGGAGGAGGGCATCAGACACACAGAGGAGGGCATCAGACACACAGGAGGAGGGCATCAGACACACAGAGGAGGGCATCAGACACACAGGAGGAGGGCATCAGACACACAGAGGAGGGCATCAGACACACAGGAGGAGGGCATCAGACACACAGAGGAGGGCATCAGACACACAGGAGGAGGGCATCAGACACACAGAGGAGGGCATCAGACACACAGGAGGAGGGCATCAGACACACAGAGGAGGGCATCAGACACACAGGAGGAGGGCATCAGACACACAGAGGAGGGCATCAGACACACAGAGGAGGGCATCAGACACACAGGAGGAGGGCATCAGACACACAGAGGAGGGCATCAGACACACAGGAGGAGGGCATCAGACACACAGAGGAGGGCATCAGACACACAGGAGGAGGGCATCAGACACACAGAGAAGGGCATCAGACACACAGAGGAGGGCATCAGACACACAGAGGAGGGCATCAGACACACAGAGGAGGGCATCTGACACACAGAGGAGGGCATCAGACACACAGAGGAGGGCAACTGACACACAGAGGAGGGCATCAGACACACAGAAGAGGGACACAAAGGGACATTTCAGAACATGTTTGTAGAGGTCCAAACCACAGGATTATAGCAGATTTTATATAAGACCCCATGGGAACACACGGAGGGCATTTTGACACACAGGGAAGGCATACGACACATAGGGAGGGCATCTGAAACACACGAGGACAGAATTTGACACAGTACCCAGCCTGGCATAGATGTGGCTCAGGACTGTGGATGGCTGGACGTGAATGGGGTAGATATCGGCCACTGTCTCCACATTGATGCCGTTTTTCATCAGCAGCTCTTTAATCTCCTCCGTCTCGGCCAAAATGGACACTGCACAGTACAGAAATTACACAAATATTGATACTTTGCAGTGACATTACCCTGGGGCTGTTCTACATGCATTTCTATGGTAGAATGTTTAGGATCTACCATGGTGACACAAGGTAATATTGACGACATCAGCTGCAAAATATCAATACGATTATCAATGCACTAAATTAAAGGCCCTGTTCCTGATTATCAATGAACTAAAATATCATACGTAAATTGTGATTTTTCTGACATTTACAATTTACGTACATAGACTGTATATATAAATGAACATGGCTAACCCGTGAGCCGCCTGTTCCGAGTAGGAAGTGAGCATGGGCACTTCCAGTTTGAGCTCCATCAACTCTGGCTCCAATTTATTTTGTATTGAAAAAACGTCACCCCCTCTCTCTGTAAATGCTGCTGTCTGTCTGGCTCCTCATTTCAATATCATCCGGCTGTGGACACAAATGGGCGTGTGGGAGGGAGCTCTGCTCCTCATCATTGTCAAGATCCGGCTCTCTCAACATCAACATCCGGATTAACAGCTTTCAATAGATAGTTAAGTTTTCTCAAAGAGAAGTTTCAAAATAACATCTAGTCATAGAGTAAACGTTAGCCAACTAAGCCAAACACGTACAAACACATAACGTGTGTCCAATTACATTTTAATCAACTTGATTTACGTTTAGTACCTAGCACAGGCAGACTTCAACTAGCATCAAAATAGCTTGGTAACTCAGCTGTCGAGTAAACATCCTTGCTGTCGAGGTTTAGGAATAGTGAGTGTGGGGGGAGTGAGAGATATGGCAACAGCCATAGACTGTATGTATTTATTCGACAACACGATCATTTCAGGGAGGCTCCATGGTAGCTAATGTTGAATGTTCGGTTTGTGCAGTATGTCGACATGTCAATTATCTTCTACGAGAGCTTTTGAGAAAACAACTTTCTATGGCTCTGCCCTAGATATGCAGTATCCCTTGAGAAACTCTGCTACCAGAACACCAGTGAGTTTTCTCACAAACGCCCAGGCTGCATTTTGGTCTTAAAATTTTCGTATTAAAGGGATATGCCACCCCCAGGTCAAACTTGGGCATCTCCCCACAGTCCAGAGACTAAAATAAGTGGTGGAAAGCGTTTTTCTGGTGACGCAGCCATTGTCCAGGTCTGTCAGCACTGACCGCCGCGGTATCTGCAGCTCCTCCGCGTTAGACTGGAGTCTAACGTCGCCAGAGAAAGATTTCGGCCAAAAGGAATTAATTTGCTCAATGTGTTTCCCAATTACTTTCTGTGTAGTGCGCATTCATATCGAGTGCAAATAAATGTGCAAATCAACACGGAGAGCTTGACTTGGTCATTTTGGGTGGGAACTATTTTTCAGTGCGGAAAAAGACAGCCGAAGCACACACCACGCTGGTGCGTAACTGGGATTCCCCTGTCAGCGTGGTGTGTGCTGCCATATAGCTGCCAGCCTCAGTGAGCTTCATTTGACTGGAGCCAAACGCTATGGGTGACGTCACACTTCCTCAGTCTTTAGTCATCTTTACACAGTCTATGTTCTTTATGCAGAAGAGAGGAGATTTTGTTGTTTGTGGAGGAAATGATGGTACTTCAAATAGCAGTCTTGAATCCATTCAAACTGTGGTTTTCATTTGATTGTGATAATACATTGTACCGATAACACAAATATAAGATTATAAATTCCCAAATGTCATATTTATATCCTAATTTATATCCTAGGACCTTCTCACCTTGGACCACCACATCTGGTTTGGGGATCGTGGAAAATCTGCGGCTTAAAGGGTCAATCTCTCCTGGAGCTAGAAAACCCTAAAAACAACAATAACAACAATAACAATAACAACGCAGACATGCAGACTTCAGGCATAAAGAGTAGGGTAACAGGACCATTACACTTTTTATTTTGTGTTGTTAGGGCCAATTTTTCCAGAGAAAAATGTACACACGCTACCACTATCAACAGAAACACATGCGTTGTCCGTGCACTATATGATGTCTTTGGTTTCACTGAAAATAGTCGTTTGCTTTCTGTAACTTGGATTATAAAGATGAGAAGCACCAAAGGAAAAAAGAGAGAAGGACGGGGAGCGAGGCAAACGCACACACAGAGACGACGGGAGAGAGAGACTGGACTTTTAGTCAGATTGTGCAGATTTAAGTTAAAACCTGTGAAACATGAGGACTTGTGAGGAAATTAATTAGCAACGTGCATTCTCACTGACACATGATTGGCTGTATACCTGTTGATTAAAATGCGCATGCTTTATCGATCTAAAGTTGAGATAGCAATCCACTGAGCTTTCAATTTTTGCTTGTTTTGTTGTGGGTTACAGCATACTGAAGCTCTTGTGTTCAGAAAATAAACCAAAAAAAGGTTCAGCTTGTTTCTTACCAGAACGCTATAGTAATATACATTCATAGAAATCTCACCTCTGAAAGCAGATTTCCTAAAACATATAGAGACTGGCCCCACTTCAGGGGACACTTGCCCATAGACACCCTCTCCACAGAGTGAGGATTCTCATACTCTTCCGCCACCTGTACAAACAAAAGGAAATATAATTAAAATAAATACACTACAAGTCAAAAGTTTACACACCTCTCATTCAATGTTTTTAGGCCCAAGCACCTACAGGGTTAGGGCCTATTGCTTTCACTATGATGAGCACATGGGCTTAGGCGAGAAGACGTCATGTAGCTTCATCCTCTCAGTCACCCCCGGCATGAAGACCAGTATCCCGGTAACCCACGCCCAAAGCCTGGGCCATCAATGAAGTATAAGGATTTTCAACAGACAAATTTTAAAATAAAAAAAAAATTAAGTTTCTATGGAACTTTTTCAAATATTTACAATGTCAGGTATGCATACATCTATGTTTAACATTTATAATAACCATAAGATGTGCCACGCTGATAGGTTCCTACCCCAAAAAGACTGATGTCTGTAATAAAAGCCAAAGGTGCTGCAAAAAAGTATTAGTTTAAGGGTGTGCACAATTATGCAACCAGATTATTTTAAGTTTTTTATTTTATATTTTTCCCCTTTAAAGGTCTCAGTTTGTTCTTCAATTGCGTTGTACAGGTTATAGGTCACATTAAAGGTGGAGAAAGTTGTGAAATTGTTTGCTGTCATTTTTTTACATCACGAAAACCTGGCATTTAAACAGGGGTGTGTAGACTTTTTATATCCCCTGTATGCGTGTTGAGTTTGTGTGTTTAGTGGCAAGTACAGCCCAAATACAACATAAGTGCCACCCTGAGGGAGTGGCGTGTCAGCCGAGTGTGAAGTGCTGCCCGCAGGGGCGGTTTGATGCAGCTTTAATAATTTTTATTATACTTCTGCTCCTTGAGCTATAATTTGACCCCCTAAACAGACTCAAAACCTCACTAAACTTTGTGCAAAATTCAGAAGTACTGAAAAATTTGATAAAATATAGGTTGCATGTATTGCATATGGCAACACTGCGCCACCCGGAAAACCCAAATTACATCGCGCCTATGGGAGACATCCCGATGTCAACTTTGTCGTAGAGCCACGAAATTCAGTCGACACGTTCATGATGTGAAGACAAACAAAAAATATTATTATGGCCACACCCCCTGACAAACCAGAAGACGGCCATTTTGGACTTAAATGTTCTAAATGCTGAGTCAGCATTTTTGCTGACGTTGCATTTTAACGTACTCCTCTGAAGGTGCTTCACCGACAGGGCTGAAAATCATCGTACATCATCTAGAGAAGTGGGGCATCAAAAGTTATCCAATTTATTTTGATAAGTGTCACAGTTTACGTGTGGTGAAGCACATGAAAAGTGTACAGTGCCCCCCGTAGCATAGACACATAGACATGAAACGTCAACATTATCGGATCTATACCAAATGTGGGAAATCAATTCTATGATTTTTCCTAATAAACATCAACAAAAGGGAACAAATGAGAAAACAGACACAGAAGTATTATACTTGTTAACGAGGGAGAATGAGGTGTAGCATTGTTAAGCCTCTGCCTCCTTCCAGGCCACACACTCAAATCTCAAAGAACACCTCCTCGTTGCTTCCTTTTATTTAGAATCACATAGTAACGGAAAATTCCCAGTTTCAAAGCACAAAGTCTTCAACAGAGTTAATCTTTACCATACATACATACATCACTAATCAGCAGTTGCTTTGATTGTTTGTCTAAGCAGTTAATCAGTCTTTGTCCTTGTCTCATCCTATGGTTTCACAATAGGAGATGAACCAACACAAGAAGAATATAACACTTTTGCGCAAAAAATATATACTACGGGCATTGGCAATTTTTCACTCTTGGGTAGCAGGGGTGCAAAGACTACCCAAAGAAATATTTTTAAAACGATTTCACACACATGCTTAGTCCGATTGTGCTGAAATTTGAATCACTAATGTGTGTGCTCAGCCTGAATATAATACATATAAAGCATATGAAAAGTGTACACTATAGTGCCCCCTAACACAGACATGACATGTCAACATTATTGGATTATACCAAAAACATATACGTATTACTGACGTATATGTATACGTATTACTGACATGGGGCATTTTTCATGGTTGGTCAGCAGGGGTGCAAAGACTCCTAAAAAAATTTTTTAAAGGTGCACTATGTAATTTTTCTGGTGGAGGATGTGTTGGCCTTGGCAGCCAAACTGGAAGTCTGCCATCTTGGATGTTTTTTAAAAAATCAACACATACAAAAGTTTTCAAAATGGCAGGGTTGGGTTAGGAGTTATGGTTAGGGTTAGGCCTAGTGTTAGTGTTAGGGTTGGGGTTAGGGGTTAGAGTTGTGGTTGGGGTTTATGGTTATTAGGGTTAGTGTGGGGCACAGCGTTTTTGGGGCGCAACATTTGCGGGCGCGCCGTTTGTGCCTGGTAAGGGCCGTTAGACGCTGCTTGCGGCTTTAATTTTCTTTATGTTTGCTACTTTTGGCATTTTATATACATACTGAAGATGTATATGAAGGTGTATCAAATATATTGTTACTATTATCATTATTACTATTTTCCATTATTATTATTATTATTACGTATTACTATTTGTATTATTTATTACTTACTTTATCCCCTCCCTGCCTGCATGCACTTTTTCCCTCTTGTCCAAATGTCCTGGAGCTACTGTGGCGAGTAAATTTCTCCTGTGTGAGATCAATAAAGGCTTATCTTATCTTATCTTATATATACGCAGCTTTACATCTCCATGTCTCCTGATGACACCAGGCCAGTGGATGCTCTTTTTGACTGCATTCTAGATATCAAATCCTGGATGGCAGAAAACTTTCTCCAGCTTAACCAGGACAAAACTGAGGTTTTAGTCATCGGTCCTGAGGCCCAGAGAGAGAAACTTTTACCCAAACTACAAGCACAGTCTTTTAACCCATCTCCTCAAGTGAAAAACCTGGGCGTCATTTTTGACTCTGAGCTGACTTTTATTCCACACATTAAGAACATCATAAAAATAGGTTTCTCTCACCAAAAAAAAAAAAAAAGCCAGAGTCAACCCCATTCTCTCTCGGGCCAACACGGAGACACTGATGCATGCTCTCTGGTCTTCCCAAAAAGAGTATTTCAGGTTTGGAATTATTACAAAACTCAGCAACAAGTGCCCTGACTAGGACCACAGGATGGGACCACATTTGCCTGGTTTACATTTCCCATATCACGAGTGATATATGGTCTGGAAACCACCTACTGAATATCTCATAGCGGAGGTGTGGTTTACGCTCGCCAACAGCCATTTATTGGGTGTTACGAATGTCTATCATTTGGCATATACGTAGTCCATAGCCAATCATGTCAGTTCAAACGACAAGCTTCAACATCACCGTCTTTCCACCCCTCCCTGCTCTCTGATTGGCTCCCCAAATCAGGAGCCCTCGCTTAGCCTAGTTGTCAGGCTGTCTGTTAGATCGGAACGATCGTGCAAAGCAGCCTGGGATTTCCCAGGTTAGGACCACATTACACCAGTTTTAAAATCACTGCATTGGGATAGATTTTAAAGTTCTTTTACTGGTTTTCAAATGTCTTAATGGTCTTGGGCCTTCTTAGCTTTCAGAACGGCTTTTACCTTACGAACTTTTACAGGCCCTGCACTCCTCCGGCAGCAAGCTCCTGGTCATTCCCAAAGTCAGGACACAGACTCACAGAGAGGCGTATTTTCACCACTATGGCCCTCGTCTATGGAACAGCCGGAGGAGCTCAGGGCCAAAGAGAACGTTCATGTTTTTAAAGGGATATGCCACCCCCAGGTCAAACTTGGGCATCTCCCCACAGTCCAGAGACTAAAATAAGTGGTGGAAAGCGTTTTCCTGCTCACCCAGCCATTGTCCGAGTCTGTCGCCACTGACCGCCGCGGTATCTGCAGCTCCTCCGCCTTAGACTGGAGTCTAAGGTCGCCAGAGAAAGATTTCGGCCAAAAGGAATTAATTTGCTCGATGCGTTTCCCAATTACTTTCTGTGTAGTGCGCATTCATATCGAGTGCAAATAAATGTGCAAATCAACACGGAGAGCTTGACTTGGTCATTTTGGGTGGGAACTATTTTCCAGTGCGGAAGAATAAAGCCGAATCACGCAGCACGCTGCCAGGGGAATCCCAGTTACGCACCAGGAAGGGAGTTCCCCTGTTGCACAGCGTGGTGCGTGATTCGGCTTTATTCTTCCGCACTGGAAAATAGTTCCCACCCAAAATGACCAAGGCAAGCTCTCCGTGTTGATTTGCACATTTATTTGCACTCGATATGAATGCGCACTACACAGAAAGTAATTGGGAAACGCATCGAGCAAATTAATTCCTTTTGGCCGAAATCTTTCTCTGGCGCCGTTAGACTCCAGTCTAACGCGGAGGAGCAGCAGATACCGCGGCGGTCAGTGGCGACAGACTCGGACAATGGCTGGGTGAGCAGGAAAACACTTTCCACCACTTATTTTAGTCTCTGGACTGTGGGGAGATGCCCAAATTTGACCTGGGGGTGGCATACCCCTTTAAGAGTGGGCTCAAGACTCACCTGTTGAACTTGGCCTTTGATTGAAATGTTATACTTTTACTTTGTTGGGTTGTTTGGTTGTGTGGTGTCAGGCAGCTGTGGGGGGCCGGTTGGGTGGAAGGAAATGTGGGTTGTTTTTAATCACTATAAAGCACAATGTGTTACATTTTTTAGTATGAAAAGTATGAAAAGTGCTTTATAAATAAAGTTTTGATTTGATTTGAAATATATAATGGAAGATATATGGAATTGGATAGTAGAGAAAAAGCTAAATAAAAAAGGTGTATGGTGTAACTTTTTGGTTGGGGGGGGGCATCAACTGCTTGTTTCTATGGATACGTCATTGCTCTGCCTGGAATGTTCACAATATGACATTAAACAGCTCTACCTCACATGTATTTAATTACAGGTGCTTTTATATCTCAAAAATACCTGGAAAAACAGGCATTCTGACTGTGATCGGGGTCGCCTCTCCACAGATCTGACCTGTACCTTGGTCTACTTTGGTCTTCATGAAGATGAAAGTTTTAATGTCATACTAAGAAACATTCCAGACAAAGCAATAAAATCTCCACGAAGAAAAGCATTTGACCGAACCTCCACCAGAAAAGTTACACAATGTACCTTTAAATTGACAATTTAAATGTTTATAATTATGATGTGCTGTATTGACTGGCCTTGTCTGCAGGCACACTGTACAGCTCTGGCACCAGTCTGATCCCATCCTTCTGTTTAATCAGGATGCCCTCCAGAGCCTCCTGGTACTCCTGCACCTGTAAACAAATGAACGCAAATTAGTGTGTGTGTGTGTGTGTGTGTGTGTGTGAATGAATGAAACAAAACACAACTCCAGGTGTCTTTTTGAAGAGGAATCAACATTATAACATAGATCAGTGTAATACTGTAATATGGGCCTTTACGTTGTTTAGTACCTATGACTTTTGTCCACACGGTAGCTGCTCTGTACCTGTTCTGGGCTGTTGATGAAAATTCCGTCCAAAATGAGGTAGGTCCAAAACAGCGGCCACTCACACTCGATGTTCTCAAATAACTTCAGTTCAGCCGATTCGTAATAAAGCCGATTTGGGTCCTGCACAAGAAAAGAATAAACATATTTGGTTTTGGAGTTTATAGATCCACTGACCCACAGGTTGTGTCCTTGGGCAAGACACTCAACCCGCCTTGCTCCCAGTATCTGTGTACACTGGTGTATGAATGTGTGTGTGTAAATGGGTGAGTGGTTCCTTGATCAGAATCAGAATCAGAAAGGTTTTATTGCCATATGAGTGAACATGTTCACAACATTAGGAAACTGCTTCGGTACTTGAAGCGGAATGTAAACAAACACTTAACATGCAGCAAATAAAATAGAATAAAATAAAGTAGAAGACCAATAAGCTATAATATGACACAAAATGTACAAATAATATAACAGTGCAGGTAGTGATCAGTGCAAAGACAGATGCAAAAAAATACAGCACAGGGTCATGTGACTGACACAGAGCGGGGGGTGGGAACAGTCCTAGTGTTGTTATGTGTTGTTTTGCAATGAGCAAACCAGTTTGGGTCCTTGGGCAAGACCCTTCATGGTACTGCCCCCCGGGCGCCGAAAAAGACGGCTGCTCACTGCTCCTGAAAAGGATGGGTCAAATGCAGAAGTCACATTTCTCCCTTGTGTCACTGTGTGTCATTGTGTGTGAGACCAAATAAAGACTTAAATCTTAAATAAAGACTTAAATCTTAAGAGTCCGACAGCAGAGGGGAGGAAGCTGTTTTTATGGCGAGAGGTTCTGGCCGAGTGGAACGTAGCCTCCTGCCTGAGGGTAGCAGGTCAAAAAGTCCATGACCAGGGTGAGAAGGGTCGGCTGCAATTGATGTAAAGAGCTCTGAGGGCCTTACAGGTGGAAAAGTGCTATATATGTGACCACTAATTTTGTACTTTAGAGTATACATGATCAAAGGAGAAGTTCAATTTGTCAACTGGACAAAGTTTGTTTGGTTGAAAACGTTTCGCCGCTCATCCGAGAGGCTTCGTCAGCTCTGGTTATTGTACTGGTTAGACCCTGCTTATATCTAGCTGCCGGGAGGCGTGTCTGACAATGACAAAAGCTCTGAAAACGATCCCCCCTAATCTGTCTCTTTGTTTTTCAAATTACTCTGACGGCTGGTTTCGACCCCCTATTCAACGTCTAATGACCCTCTCCACCCCTCTGCCCTGGCTCTGTTTGACTGGTCTAAGAATCGCATTAGCGGCGAAACGTTTTCAACCAAACAAACAACCAAACAACCAAACAAACTTTGTCCAGTTGACAAATTGAACTTCTCCTTTGATCATGGATTCTACCTGGACGACTGAGGGACTTTTCACGCATCTTTAGAGTATACAGGTTATTTTAGCCATTGTTCTGTCCTGATTGTGTCCTAAGAGCTCTTCGATCCCTGGGTGAAGGGGATGCAGACATGTTTTTGTTCAGAATAGAAATGCTGATGTTGTGTAACAAAAGACTTACAGAATGGACTGGGAGTGGGGCCAACAGTGACAAAACAAATATTTAAATAGCTTTTGATTGTTAGAATAACAATAATCACAGAGTCCTAGGTGCTGATGGTGCAGATTTGCAGCTCATTATGTTCAGTCTGCCCCAGGGCAGCTGTGGCTCACACATTTACCTCTCTGGGTGTTTTATGTCCATCTCGGAGAAACCGGCAGCAGCCATATCGACCCTGAAAATAAATTTAAAAGAAGAGTTACCAGTTAAATTTAAAATTACATTATGTAGTATGGTGCATTGTGTTCTGGGCAGCAGAACACTGCTGGACTGCTGCCAGCAGAAAAATTGAAAAAGTGGAAGAAGATGAATGAATGAATGAGTTACAAGGTATTTGAAAGCAAAGTTAGTAATGTAGTAACAATAGTATTGTTTTCACAGGCACATTTATGACCTGCAGTTTAGAGATGTGTGAATGGGGACATGAGCCGTATAATAATAAATCTCTTATTATAAGTGAATATCTGACCTGTAGTTTGGAGATGATCTCCTCCTTGGTCAGGTTCACGATGCTGATGTCCTCCACAGCAAAGGCAGGGTATGAAATGATGGCTAGAAGTCCAGCGTCCACCTCTTTGGAGATGGAAGCTCGGGGCAGTAGAGATGTCAGGATGGACTAAAAAGAAGGAAAGAAATGTGAGGATCAATTGAAAACAGAGAGAAAATGTCTCTATGAAGCTTGCTTTGTGCACTAGTGCATAGTCATGTTCAAGAAGAAGGGGCCATTTCCAAACTGTTTCCACAAAGTTGGGAGCATGGAATTGTCCAAAATCTCTTGGTATGCTGAAGAGTTCTGTTCACTGGAACTAAGGAGACAAGTCCAGCTCCTGAAAAACAACCCCACACCATCCCCCCTCCACCAAATTTTACACTTGGCACAATGCAATCAGTACCGTTCTCCTGGCAACCGCCAAACCCAGACTCGTCTATCAGAGAAGCGAGATTCGTCACTCCAGAGAACACATCTCCACTGCTCTAGAGTCCAGTACCGGTGTGCTTTCCATTGGACTTGGTGATGTTTGGCTTGGATGCAGCTGCTCAGCCATGGTAACCCATTCCATGAAGCTCTACGCACTGTTCTTGAGTTAATCTGAAGGCCACATGAAGTTTGGAGGTCTGTAGTGACTGACTCTGCAGAAAGTTCGTGACCCATTCTTTCACAAATGTTTGTAGAAACAGTCTGCATGCCTAGGTGCTTGATTTTATATACCTGTGGCCATGGAAGTGATTGGAACACCTGATTTCGATTATTTGGATGGGTGAGTGAATACTTTTGGCAATATAGTGTATATTCGAGAAAAGGACCACACATACTGTATATAGTGTCAGACCAGACTGACAGATGACTCTATGAATAGCTACGGTAGTGGACAGTGGATTTTTAAAATTGTTTGTTCCCAAAACAACTATGCATTGCTGCTTAGTCTTACGTGTATCACTGTTTTATATTTTTATTTTTATTTATCCCTGTAGGGAAATTATTCCTCTGCATTTCACCCATCCTTTCAGGAGCAGGGGACAGCACATCTTTCAGGCGCCCGGGTACCCATCTCCATGATCTTATTGCTAAGCTTGGTCAGGACCTCAGCGGGAGGATTTTTACCTGTGGAGCATCTTTTTGTGTTGATGTGTTGATGGGGGAAACTGTTTAATGAAAGAGAAGAGCGTATGGGGGGGTGGGTGAAAATGAGAATTTCCAGAGTAATCATTAATCCCGCTAAATACAACTTTGAGAGGGTAAATGAGAAGGAAAACAGCCATTATAAAGCTCTGAGTTGTACCTGACAGTGTTGGATGTCATCAGCCAGAGCGTGGACCACAGACCCAGGGCCTCCTTTGGCTCCAAAGAGGTTCAGATCATCTAAAGCCTCTAAAGCTGCCTGGAAGAAAAAAAACAAAAACAAAACTTTAAATACACTCAACAAAAATATAAACGCAACACTTTTGTTTTTGCTCCCATTTTTCATGAGATGGACTTAAAGATCTAAAATTCATTCCAGATACACAATATTACCATTTCTCTCAAACATTGTTCACAAATCTAAATGTGTGATAGTGAGCACTTCTGCTTTGCTGAGATAATCCATCCCACCTCACAGGTGCGCCACATCAAGATGCTGATCTGACATCATGATTAGTGCACCGGTGTACCTTATACTGCCCACAATAAAAGGCCACTCTGAAATGTGCAGTTTTGTCTCACAGCAAAATGCCACAGATGTCACAAGCATTGAGGGAGCGTGCAATTGGCATGCAGACAGCAGGAATGTCAACCAGATCTGTTGCTCTGTTGAATGTTCATTTCTCCACCATAAGCCGTCTCCAAAGGCGTTTCAGAGAATATGGCAGTACATCCAATCGGCCTCACAACCGCAGACCACGTGTAACCACACCAGCCCAGGACCTCCACATCCAGCAGGTTCACCTCCAAGATCGTCTGAGACCAGCCACTCGGACAGCTGCTGAAACAATTGGTTTGCATAACCAAACAATTTCTGCACAAACTGTCAGAAACTGTCTCAGGGAAGCTCAACTGCATGCTCGTCGTCCTCATCGGGGTCTTAACCTGACTCCAGATTGTCGCCGTAACAGACTTGAGTGGGCAAATGCTCACATTCGATGGCGTCTGGCACGTTGGAGAGGTGTTCTCTTCACGAATGAATCTCGGTTTACATTGTTCAGGGCAGATGGCAGACAGCGTGTGTGGCGTCGTGTGGGTGAGCGCTTTGCTGATGTCAATGTTGTGGATCGAGTGGCCCATGGTGGTGGTGGGGTTATGGTATGGGC